>JACBWV010000306.1:0-190563 GCA_013435795.1 Chlamydomonas sp. ICE-L
ACACCCCAACCCACTACCACCACCACCCTTTTTTACAGTGACCCAACGTTAAATCCCTGAACCAAGTATGGGGCGACCTCCACACCACCACCCCCACAATCCACCAACACACCAACACACCCACACACCCACACCACCACCACCACCACAACCACCATTGTTTGGAGACAACGAGATCGCTGTAGGGGGAAGTTACCATCAGTGGGGCTTCACCTCCACACACATCAACAACCAAACTCCTAACAACAACCGCCAACAGCAACACAGCCACCACCACCCACAACCACCACCATCCACACGCAAACCACCACCAACACCAACACCAACCACCACCCCACCAGCCCCACCACCCACCACCACCACAACCCACCTCCACAACCATCTCCATCCCCCCCCCCCCCCCCCCCCCCCCCCCACCCCCCCCCCCCCCCCCACCACACACACACACCAACCAACCCCACACCACCCACCAACCAACCACCACCACTACCACTAACTTTTTCCATACAGACACGAAATCGCTGTAAACCCTAGCATTGTGGGCCTCAGCACCTCCACCGGCCAATACCTTAGCTGCTCCCAGGGAGGCAAGACCATGGTTGGGGCAATAATTAGTAACCGGGCACCCGAGTACAGCCTGGTTGCCTTCGACGGCACCAATGCCGAAGTCGATGAGATGGCTATCTCGCCCACACAGTGCGTTTTTTTTCTTCTTCCGGAGCCCCCCCTTCTGGGGGGCGGGAGCCCCCAGTGTTACCCATTTGTATGTCCGACCACCTCTGACCGTTGATGAAGCCTCAACACGTCAGCCCGGCCTCGTAACTAACTCGCTGGGCCGTTGGCACCCCTGTCGCCTCCCCCCGCCGATCACTCTCTCCGCCCATGTCGACGCTAGTGGGCAATGAGGGGCTGGTTTTTATATGCAGACAATCATGAGTATGAGCGCCTGAGTAGAGCCTGGTTGCCTTCGAAGGCTCTAATGACAAAGTCAATGAACTTGTTATCCTTTGCCCACACAGTCAGGAACTTGGCCCACACATCATGAGAACTTGCCCACACAGTCATGACTCTTGTGCCCACACAGGTCCTGAACTCTTGAACTTGCCACACATTCAGAACTGCCCACAACAGTCATGAACGGTTGCCCGCACATCATGAACTTGCCCACACAGTCCTGACTTGCCCACACAGTCCTGAACAGCCCACACTCAGTCATGAACTTGCCCACACAGTCTAACCTTGCCCACACAGTCCATGAACTATGCCCCAGCACATCAATACAAAACTTGCCCCACAGTCCTGAACGTGCCCCCACACAGTCATGTACTTGCCCACACAGGTCCATGAAACTTTCCCACACCAGTCCGGAACTTGCACACATACGTCAGGAACTTGCCACTAACAGTCCATGTCTGTGCCCACACCATCCTGAACTTGCCCACACAGTCATGAAACTTACTTTTGCCCACACAGTCCAGAACTTAGCCTCAACACTGTCATGAAACTTGCCACACATTCAGGACTTGCCCACACAGTCCTGACTTGCCCACACAGTTCATGACTTGCCCACGACAGTCCCGGAACTTGCCCACAACTTGCAGTCCTGAAACTGGCCCACACAGTCCTGAACTTGCCCACACAGTCCCATAACTTGCCCACACAGTCTTTGAAACTTGCCCACACAGTCCTGACTTCCTGTCCCACACAGCATTAACTTGCCCCACACAGTCATGAACTTGCCCACACAGTCATGAACTTGCCCACACAGTCCTGAACTTGCCCACACAGTCCTGAACTTGCCCACACAGTCATGTACTTGCCCACACAGTCCTGAACTTGCCCACACAGTCCTGAACTTGCCCACACAGTCATGAACTTGCCCACACAGTCATGTACTTGCCCACACAGTCATGAACTTGCCCACACAGTCCTGAACTTGCCCACACAGTCATGAACTTGCCCACACAGTCATGAACTTGCCCACACAGTCATGAACTTGCCCACACAGTCATGAACTTGCCCACACAGTCCTGAACTTGCCCACACAGTCATGAACTTGCCCACACAGTCATGAACTTGCCCACACAGTCCCCATGACTTCCAACACAGTCCATATGTACTGCCTCACACAGTCATGAACTGTGCCCCACACCGTCCTGACTTGCCCACACGTCATGAACTTGCCCACACAGTCCGAACTTCGCCCCACACCAGTCAGAACTTGCCCACACAGGTCCTGAATTGGCCCACACAGTCCGGAAACTTGCCCCAGCACAGTCATGAACGCTTGGCCCACACAGTCATGTACTTGCCCACACAGTCCTGAACTTGCCCACACAGTCATGAACTTGCCCACACAGTCCTGAACTTGCCCACACAGTCATGAACTTGCCCACACAGTCATGAACTTGCCCACACAGTCATGAACTTGCCACTACAGTCGTAACTTGCACACAGTCTGAAACTTTCCCACACAAGTCCATGAACTGCCCCACCAGTCCATGAACTTATGCCCACCACAGTCATGAACTTGCCCACACAGTCCTGAACTTGCCCACACAGTCCTGAACTTGCCCACACAGTCATGAACTTGCCCACACAGTCATGAACTTGCCCACACAGTCATGAACTTGCCCACACAGTCATGAACTTGCCCACACATCATTAACTTTCCCACAAAAACACATTCCTGTAACTTGTTTGCCCACCACATTTCCTTAACTTGCCCACACCGTCCATGAACTTGCCCACACAGTCATGAACTTGCCCACACAGTCATGAACTTGCCCACACAGTCCTGAACTTGCCCACACAGTCATGAACTTGCCCACACAGTCATGAACTTGTTATCTTGCCCACACAGTGCGCCCTACATACATTTCCTTCTGTATTGAAGATGTACTCACTCTTTAATGTACTATTAATTCCAACTGAACAGGTACTCGCAATTTAATATAATATGTATTCACTTTTTAATCTCATATTCATTCACTATTTCACATAATATTGCATTTAATATATTTACTGTTTTATATTTATTTGTTTAAATATATTTATTGATTTGCAGACACGAGGATCCTAGTGACCTTTAGCGGCACCAACATGCATTGTATGTTTTCTGTATTCACTATTGAATATAATATTGTATTCACTATTTAATATAATTTTGTATTCACTATTGAATATGATATTGTATTCACTATTGAATATGATATTGTATTCACTATTGAATATGATATTGTATTCACTATTGAATACGATATTGTATTCACTTGTTAATTGATAATTGTATTCACAATTTAGTATTTTTGTATTCACTATTGAATATGATATTGTATTCACTATTGAATATGATATTGTATTCACTATTGAATATGATATTGTATTCACTATTTAATATAATATTGTATTCACTATTGAATATGATATTGTATTCACGATTGAATATGATGTTGTATTCATTATTTAATATGATATTGTATTCACTATTTAATATGATATTGTATTCACTATTTAATATAATATTGTATTCACTATTTAATATAATATTGTATTCACTATTTAATATAATATTATATTCACTATTTAATATAATAATGTATTCAGCTATTTATCTCATGTTGTATTCACTATTTAATATAATATTGTATTCACTATTTAATATAATATTGTATTCACTATTTAATATAATATTGTATTCACTATTGAATATAATATTGTATTCACTATTTAATATAATATTGTATTCACTATTTAATATTTATTGATTCACTAAATTTAATATGCCATATTGTATTCATATTTATTGATATATTGTATTTTTAATTTTGTATCTATTAAAATGTTATGTGCAGACATGAGGATCCCTCGGAAACCTTCGTTCGACCATTGCGAACTGCTCCAAATGTTTAAAGTAAAGTCGATTGGCAGGCTATCCTTCTACAACAAAAACATTGGTACCTTAATATTTAATTGCGGAACTTCAATAATAAATAGTTCGCCTTATTAACTTGGCGTGAGGTTTGAGTGGGAGCCAACCCAGCGCAGCCAAGCCCCCGCTTTGCTTTCAAACTGGGGCCAACCAGCACTTTTTGCCAACCACCACAAACACCAACGATTAAGTCAATGAAACGCCTATATGTTTTTCCCCTTGCCACCCACAAATCTGACAGACGGGACCAGTTATTGGCGTTTGCACTACAAATATTAATTGCAATTATGCGGACTTCAAGAAATACATAATTTATTTTCACCCTTAATTATTATCACCTTATTCATCACATTATTATACGTACGCGGTTGAGGTTGGGGAGCCAACCAAAAAGGAGCAACCAAGCCAAAGCCAGCCCCCGCCTGCTTGCACTGGGGCCAACCACCAATCACCAACGATTAAGTCAATGAGCCGGCTATCTTGCCCACACAGCTTAATATCATATGATATCATACTCACCTTTGGCCAACATCATATGATGTGCCGGTCCCTAATCATGTATCATTTGCATCATTTGCAATCATTTGCAATCATGCATCATGTATCATGTATCATTTGTAATCATGTATCATGTATCATGTATCATGTATCATGTATCATTTGCATCATTTGCAATCATTTGCAATCATGTATCATGTATCATGTATCATGTATCATGTATCATGTATCATGTATCATGTATCATTTGCAATCATTTGCAGCGATTATTAACGGCCTCATCTCATGTCTACTAAACCGTTGCAAGCACCAGCAACACTATCCACTCCCCCCCACAAACCCACACTCACACCCACACACCTAGACCCACACCCACACAAACACATTCACACTGGCACCCCCCTTCCCCATGTAGCACACTAACCTTGTTTACCTCATGTGGTTAACTCAAGTCCTTACCAGGATCCAACAGAGTCCCCTATAACGTCCCTTATCTCATGTCTACTAAACCACACACACTTGATTGTGTACCGCCCATGTCTACTAAACCACCCACTTGATTGTGTACCGCCCATGTCTACTAAACCACCCACTTGATTGTGTACCGCCCATGTCTACTAACCACCACCCGTTGTGTACCGCCCAGTTCTATACTAAACCCCACTTGGATGTGTACCCGCCCATGTCTACTAAACCACAAACTTTATTGTGTACCCGCCCATGTTCTCACTACCCACCCCATCGTGATTGTGTACCTACCGTATAATACACGCCCCATGTCTACTAACCACCCACTTGATGTTGTACCACGCGCCCATGTCCTAACTAAACCAAAACACTTGATTGTGTACCGCCCATGTCTACTAAACCACCCACTTGATTGTGTACCGCCCATGTCTACTAAACCACCCACTTGATTGTGTACCGCCCATGTCTACTAAACCACCCACTTGATTGTGTACCGCCCATGTCTACTAAACCACCCACTTGATTGTGTACCCGCCCGACCCGACCCATGTCTAACTACACCCACCCCCACTTGATTGTGTAACCCGCCCATTTAACAAGACGAAACACACCACTTGATATGTAACCGCAGGGATTATCAATCTGAAGTACAAGGCTTTGTGAACAACTTGATACGCGATTATGGGGACCCAGAATTTGTTCTGCCACAGTAAGTCCCTTTGTTTGTGTGGGTGGGTGTGTGGGTGTGTGGGTGTGTTGGTGGTGGGGTAAGGCTTCTATACTGTGGGTGGGTGGGTGGGTGGTTAGGGCAATTCTTATGTGGGTGTGTGGGGGGTGGGTTGGTGGGATGGCGGTCTCATGTGGGTGGGTGGGTGGGGGTGTGAGGTGTGTTGTTGGGGTTTGTTGGCTGTGGGTTGGTGTATGTTGTTGGCAGTGGGTTTTGGGTGGCGTGGTTGTCACCACCCTCCTACACCACGCCCGCCAAGCCGTGAGAGTGGAAGCGTGTGTGTGTGGTAGTGTGTGCGTGTATGGGAGTGTGGGTGGGTGGGGGAGGGATATCAAAAGCTTATTTGCGGGATAAATATCCAGACCCAAACAGAAACAATCCCGTATGAATATCCAAACCCATGCAGATACAATCCAGTACAAATATCCAGACGCATACAGATGCAATCCTATCCGAATCTTTCCAAACTTATCAAAATCTACACATACCTATACAAACCCATACAAAACAATACAAAACCATACAAAACAATACAAAACAATACAAAACAATACAAAACAATACAAAACAATACAAAACGATTCGAAACTATTCAAAACTGTTCTAAACTATTCAAAACTTTTCAAACATATTCAGAACTATCCAAACAATATCATCACCTCCACCATCATCACCACTACCACCACCATCACGACCACCACCATCATCACCACTAACACCGTCACCACCACTAACACCACCTAAAACAACATACCACCAAAACCCACATCCTCAACGCCATCACCACACACCACCACCAAAACCACCAAACTACCAAAACACCAACACCAACGACCAACACCCCCCCCCACCCCTCCCCCCCCCCCCCACACCCCCCAAGCCCCCCCCCCCCAAAACCACCTTCACACCAACTCCACCAACCACCGAACCATCACACCACCATCCAACACCACCACCAAAACCCCATCATCACAACCAACCTCTACGCACCCCTTCACCACCAACACCACTAGCCTAACTATCGCAACCTCCACGCATACTTCAGGACAGGTTTGTTCAGGTCCACCACATCGATGGAGGACGTTTTGCTTAAGGCAAGCCACAGCTTCACCACCCAAACCACCACACAACCACGTCACCACCTACTTCAATCACCACCACCACCAACACACCAAACACCACCAACAACAACCACCACCACCCACTGTCACCAACCCACCATTCAAACCACCATCAACGCAACAACTGTCACCGACCGTACCACCACCACCAACAACACTGTCACCCACCACCACCACCAACCAACGACGCAAAACGCTTTCCCCACCAACCACTCCACCCGCCACCACCACCACCAACCCAACAACCACCCCACCACCACCAACACGTTGTCCCACCACCACCAACACCCGACCACCACCACACCACCCCACCTAGTCGCACCACCGCTTTCACCTACCAAACCACACTACCACGCACCACACAACACTGTCACCACCACCACCACCACCACCAACAACTTCTCAACCCCCACGCCAAAACCACCCCAACCGTACCTACCACCAACCACCAACCAACCAGACCCCACCAACCCAATACCACCACAAATAACACCACACTTTCCAACCACGCCAACCACCTAACCTCCTTTCCCACCCCACCCACCAACACCAGCCACCACCAACACCAACACTCTTTCCCAACAACCACCACCAACCACCAACCACCACACCACCTACCAGCCACCACCGCCACCACCGACCACCTTTTCACCACCCCACCACCTATCCAACCTCCACTCCTACCAACACCACACTTTCACCAACCACGGCGCACAGGTCAACACCACCACCAACCACCAACCTACACACCCCACCAGCCACCACCACCACCACCACCACCACCCACTTTCAACCACTACTCTTTTCACCCCCACCACCCCACCACTTTCCACCACCACGCACCACCACCTACCACCACCACCACCACCACCACCAACTCACCAAACCACTTTCCCACCACCAGCCTCACCACCACCACCACCAACCACCGACCACCTTTCAACCACCACCACCACCCACCACCACCGACCCCACCACCCCACCGAACCGACTACCACCACCTCACTACCACTCACCTACCACCACCACCACTTTCACCACGCCCATAACCCTACCGCCCACCACCACCCCTGTTTTCACCACCACCAACCACCACCACCCACCACCAACCACCCCACCGAACCAAAGACCACAACCCACACCAACCACCAAACCCCGCCACTGTTCCAACCAACCCCACCACACCACACCACCACCACCGACCACCACCACCACACCACCAACAACGAAACAACACTTGTCCACCCCTACCACCACCACCAACCAACCACCACCACTGTCACCACCACCACCACCACCACCAACAACAACAACAACAACAACAACACTGTCACCACCACCACCACCACCATGTCTTTCAGGGCGAGGTCGTCCAGAGCTGCCACTATGTGATTGTGGCCCAGCTGGACATGCCTTATGTTAGGAACACGGTTCTTTATAGGAAACAACTGCTCAACCACCATTACCATCCACCACCATCACAGAAATCACATGCACACTCCAATCCCATCACAAAACGCCCCACCAACAAAAACCACCACCACTACTACCACCACCATGTAATTCATTAAAGGCTGTGTAAGTCAGCCACATGGATTGTGGCCACAGCTGAACCGTCCAATTGGTGAGTTCAGGTTGCTTATAGTCCACAAACGTCCTCCCACCACAACCAAAACCACCATTCCCATCACCATAGCCTCCACCCTCACTCCGCGCCACCACCACCGTCCTCCACCCCCCGACCACCACCACCATTTAGCTCCTACAGAAGTACAATGCTTAATCAAAAAATGATCCACGATTGATGGTGTCCCATCTGATACCTTAAAATTGTTGATGACTGTAAGATACACAACGTTATTTAACGCTTCAACCCCACCACCACCCCACCACCACCACCCTACCACCACCATTCTACTTTATTTAGTTACAAGGATAATTAATCGGGCCCCCACTATGATGTATTGGGCCCACTTGACACGTATATGGCAGGACGTGCTTTAGCAAGGCAACAACCGGCCTCACCCGCCCACCACCGCCACACCAAAAACCCAAAAACCCCAAAACCCAACCACCATTCCCAGTCACCGAGATCCGCCACCACCCACGAGGAATCGGAACCACCGCATTGGTACTAACCGGAGGCACAAAGGGCTCAAAGGATCAAAAGCGGGGGTGAGAGCACAATGGAGGCCACAAATGCCTATTTTCTGGGAGCCACCGCATCTTAAACCTTAAAATGGAGGACCTGAAGATCAACACGGTTTAAGGCTTCCCCAAAGCATCAATATTGCCCACCGCCATTTTCGACTTCCCAGGACTGAATAAACGCTGCCCAAACACTCTTAATAAGGAAGAGTGGATTATGACAGGTGCGAGGATCAGGGTGCATGAGTACAGATACGATACGGATACGGTACGGATATGGAACGGACACGGTACGGATACGGTACAGTTACGGTAGGGATACGGTACGTTTATGGTTCGGGTTTTATAAGTGTGTACCCTTTGAGTACAGTACGATTTTAATTTCATAACATTCCCTGACCTGAGTTGTTTTTGCTTTTGCTAATTCCATTTGTTTGCTTTTGCTAATTTCCGATTCAAGTGAAATAATAAACGCTGCCCAAACACTCTTAATAAGGAAGAGTGGATTATGACAGGTGCGATGATCAGGGTGCATGAGTACAGATACGATACGGATACGGTACGGATATGGTACGGATACGGTACGGATACGGTACGGATACGGTACGGAGACGGTACGGATACGGTAAGGATACGGTACAGTTACGGTAGGGATACGGTACGTATACGGTACGGGTTTTATAAGTGTGTACCCTTTGAGTACAGTACGGTTTTAATTTGTTACAGTACGGTTTTAATATGTTTGCTTTTGCTAATTCCCGGTTCCAGTGAAATAATAAACGCTGCCCAAACACTCTTAATAAGGAAGAGTGGATTATGACAGGTGCGAGGATCAGGGTGCATGAGTACAGATACAATACGGATACGGTATTGATACGGTACGGGTATGGTACAGATACGGTACGGATATGGTAGGGAAACGGTACGGATACGGTACGGATTTATAAGTGTGTACTCTTTTGAGTACAGTACAATTTTAATTTCATAACATTCCCTGACCTGAGGTGTTCTTGCTTTTGCTAATTCCATTTGTTTGTTTTTGCTAATTCCCGGTTCCAGTAAAATAATAAACGCTGCCCTAACACTCTGAATAAGAAAGAGTGGATTATGACAGGTGCGAGGATCAGGGTGGATGAGTACGGATATAGATACGGTACAAATACGGTACAGATAAGTTACAAATACAGTACGGATATGGATACGGTACTGATAAGGTACGGGTTTTAGAAGTGAATACGGTTTGAATATGATACGGTACGTTTTTTTGTATCATAACATTCCCTGACCCCACAACTTTTTCCTTTTTCTAATTTTGCCTAGGTTCCAGTAGCATAGTAAACGCTGCCCTAGTACTCTGAATAAGGAAGAGTGGATTCTTGCAGGTGCAAGGATCAGGGTGCATGATTACGGATATGGATACCGTACGGATACGGTATGGATATGGTACGGGTTTTAGAAGTGAGTACGGTACGTTTTGAGTATGGTACGTTTTTTGTTTTGAGTTGGAGTACAGTACAGTACGTTTTTTGGTTTCATAACATTCCCTGACCTGACAACTTTTTGCTTTTGCTAATTTGGCCTCGAGTCCAGTAGAATAATAAGTGCTGCCCTAACACTCTAAATAAGGAAGAGTGGATCATGACAGGTGCGAGGATCAGGGTTCATGAGTACAGATATGGATACAGTATGGTACGGATATGGAACGGATACGGTATGGATACAGATACGGTACGGATATGGTACGGATATAGAATGGATACAGATACGATACGATAATAAACACTGCCATAACACTCTTAATAAGGAAGTGTGGATCGATGACAGGTGCAAGGATGCGATCAGGGTACTACTAAGCGCGTGCGGCAGCGCGGTGCTGCGCTGCCTTTTTGAGCCCCTCTGCGCGTTTCGCGCAGTTTTTTCAACCCCTTGTGGGCGCGGTGCGCAGTTTTTGCGCTTTTTGCACTACAAAGCGCTGCCCAATTCGACGTTTATGCGCTTTAAGCGCTGACCAATTTGACAAAATGTAGTGCCCTGGTGCAAGGATGTAATCCCGACATGAATATTGTAAGTGTGCCTACTTTGCATATTGTAAGAGTGGCACCACCACTCAAACTGAATCCTCAGTGTCGCTGCTTTGTGTCAGAAGACCCACCTCCTGGGGTGAAAGTCCTTTCACAACTAAAACAAACAACAAATCCCATGCAGCGTCGCAAGCAACGCGGAGAATTGGCGGGGGGTGTTGGCAACGGAACGAAAGGTGGCACTGACCAAAGCGAGTTAGTTACGCGACCGTTGGCTGACGTGTCAGGCTTCAATTTTTCGTTCAAACGGACGAATGGTTAAACATGGGGGCTCACGCCCCCTTGAAGAGCGGGCTCTGCCAAAAAAACATTTGCAACAAGCTGTTAGCGGACATGCTCAACAATTCCTTGTACCATACTTCAAGATGTATTTTGACCATCAGCACCACCATCAGCACCACCACCAGCATTAGCATCACCTCAGGCACCTTCTCTTTTGACATCCCCGTGTTTGACTACGACCGTCCCAACACGATGACGGCAACATTCAACTTTCTCAACGACTCATCCCACATCCCTCTGTGGAAGGTGAGGCTCAGGGTTCAGGGTTTAGGATGAGTTTGGTGTGGAGGTGGGTGATGGATGGGGGGATGGATGGGGGATGACCACCAGCATTAGCACCACCAGCATAACCAGCATAACCAGCATCAGCAGCATCATCAGCAGCACCACCACATCATCACCACCACAACCACCACAACCACCAGTACCACTTTAGGCTCAACCATTCCTTGTACCATACGCCAATATGTTTTTTGTCCATCAGCACCACTGTAAGCACCACCACCTGCATCAGCACCATCGGCACCACCACCAGCATCAGCACCATCGGCACCACCACCAGCATCAGCACCACAAGAACCATCATCACCCTATTCGCACCAAGCCTCAAGCAACCACAGCACCACCACCAGCCATCAGCCACCAGCCACCATAACCCACCAGCATAACCAGCCACAGACATCAAGCATCAGGATCATAGCACCGAAACATCCAACACAAGAACCATCATCAATCTCAGCATCCGCCAGGAACCTCAGCAACTAATCCATCAACACCATCATCAACCAGCAGGCACCACCACCAGCAGCACATACCATCTGCCCAGCATCAGTAAACAGCCCACCACCAGCACCACCAATCAGCACCACTTTAACCAACCACCACCTGCATCAGCACCCATCTCCACCTCCCACCAGCATCATCACCACAGAACATCACACTATCATCACCACCACATCACCACCATCACCACCACCATTCAACAGCACCAAGCACCCATAACCACCCAATCATAACCAGCCACAGCAGCATCAGGAATCACCAGCATGCACCACCAAAACCATCAGCAATATCAGCACCCACCATAACCATCAGCACTAATCAGCAAACAAACCATCATCAACATCACAGCAAATCACCAACCACCCACTCACCACCCATCTCACCACATCATTACCAGCACCCACCACCACCATCGAACCACCCAATCATCAAACCACTGTTAATGCCCCACCACCTTCATCAGCACCATCGCAACCACACCAGCTCAGCACCACAAGCACCATCGCAACTATCACACCAGCCATCAGCACCACCCACACACCACCACCAGCATCACCCCATCACCATAACCACCAGCATAACCATCCACCTCAGCATCGATGAATCCACCACATCAACCCCCACCAAACCATCACAACTATCCGCACCCACCAGAACCATCATCACATCAGCAAACACATCGAATCACCATCATCAACCACCACCATCATCACCAGCCAGCAGCACCATCATCATTAACCATCACCACCACCAGCACCTACCCTCACACCACTTAATCACCACCACCTTGCATCACACCGATCGTCAATCCACCACCATCATCAGCATCAACACCACAAGACCATCACACTATCATCACGCGAACCATCAGCAATCCACCAGCAACCCCCCACCACATCATCCCAACACCATAACCACCCTCATACCCCACATCAGCACGAGTAAATCACCATAGCCCCACACCAGAACCCATCGCACAAAATCAGCACCACCAACCATCACACTAATCAGCATCACCACAGCACCAGCACCACCACCACCAGCAGCCAACCAACCACCAGCCCAACCACATCAGTACCAGCACACCACCAGCACCACCATCAGCACCACTGTAAGCACCACCACCTTGCATCACACCATCGCCAACCACCACCAGCATCAGCACAAAGACCATCAGCACTATCCAGCACACACCATCCTCAACGCCACCATCACCACCACAGCATCGCACCAAGCACCATATCCACCAGCAATACCAAGCCACACATCCAGCATCCATATCACCCACAGCCAACCACCAAGAACCAAGTCAGCACTTCAATCACCACCCAGAACCATCAGCACTATCATCACATCCATCAGCACCAGCAGCAAGCACCACACCAGCAGCACCACCAGCGTCACCAAGCATCAGTACCAGCACCAGCCAACCATCCCACCATCAGCAACCACGGTACTGCAAGACCACCACCTGCATCAGCACCATCGGCAACCACCACCAGCATCATATCAGCAACACAAGAACATCAGCACTATCCGCACCACCACAGCACCACCAGCACCCCACCACCACAATCAACAGCCCAGCACCATACCCACCACATAACCAGCCAATCAGCAGCAGATCAACCCCCAGCCACCAGCACCATAACTCATCAGCAATTATCAGCACCACCAGAACATCGCACTAATCAGCAACACCATCACACCAGCAGCACCACCCACCAAACCACAGCAGCACCACCATCAGCAAGCACCACATCATACCCTCACCACCACCACACCACCATCAGCCCACTGTAAGCCAAACCACCACCTGCATCAAGCACACCTTCGTCATCCACCACCAGCATCAGACCACAAACCATCAGCACTATCAGCACCACCATCAGCCACCACCAGCACCACCACCCAGCACACACGCACCAGCACCATAACCACCAGCATACGCCACTCAGCATCAGGATCACAGCACACCACCATAACGCATCATCAATATCAGCACCACCAACCATCAGCACTTAGCAGCAACAACCATCAGCACCATCAGACCCCCACCAGCATCAACCACGCATCAGCACCAGCATCATACCAGCCTCCCCCTCCATCACCCACCATCGCACCACTGTAAGCACCACCACCTCAGTCAGCACCATCGGCACACCACCACCCTCAATCATCACCACCAGAACCATCAGCACTATCCAAGCAGAGTGCCCACCATCAGCACCCACCAGTCACCACCACTCATCATCAGCACCAGCCCCATAAACCCCACATAAACCATCCACATCACATCATGATCGACCAGCAACCACCACCATGAACCATCAGCATATCATCACCAACCATAACCATCAGCCTAGTCATCACACCATTCGCAACCATCACAACACCACCAGCAGCACCACCAGCATCACAGCAATCAGTAAACCTCACCACCACCAGCCCAAGCATCAGCACCACTTTAAGCACGCACCACCCCCCTGCATCAGCACCATCTTCAACCACCAGCCAGCATCATCAACCCAATAACCATCATCACTATCATCACCAACCATCAGCACCACCAGCAACCTCCACCAGCCACCATCACCGCATCACCATAAACCACCATCATAACCATCCACATCGCATCATGATCCAGCACCCACCACCATAACCATCAGCAATATCAGCCCCACCGATGATACATGACATCACTAATCCCTCAACACCATCAAGCACGCGATCATCAGCACCAACACCATCAGCAACCACCAGCAAGCACCATCATCAGCATCACCACCACCATCGCCACCATCAGCAAACCGCACTGTAAGCACCACCACCTGCGTCACACCATCTGCCCACCACCACACGAGGCACCACAATACCATCAATCACTATCATCAACCACCTCAAAAGCACCACCAGCACCACCACCCGCATCAAGCACCAGCACCAATAAAAACACCAGCATAACCAGCCACATCAGCAATCAGGAATCACCAGCACCACCACCAGAACCTCAAGACAATATCAGCACCAACCAGAAACCATCACGCATTATCAAGCAACACTCACGCAGCAACCAGCACACCAACCTAACCCAGCAGCACCACCATCAGCACCATCAATCATTTACCATCACCACCACCAGCACCATCCATCCATCACGCCACTTTAACCACCACCACCTGCATCAGCACCATCGTCAACCTCCCACCAAGCATCAGCACCACAAGAACCATCAGCACTATCAGCACCACCATCATCACCCACCATTCCCACCCCACCAGCCATCAGCATCACCATCACGCATACCACCATCAAACCAATCCAACATCATCATCAATTATCACACCATCACCACCACCAGAATCCATCACGCACTATCATCACCATTACCATAACCAATCGCACTATCATCATCGAACGACCATCGATCACCACTCATCACCATCATCATTACCGTACACACCACCATCACCACCATCATCCACACTTTATCAAAACCAACCAACCTATCATCATCACCAGAACCCTAGCACATCGCAACCCAGCAGCACCACCAGCAGCACCAGCATCAGTACCAGCACCACCACCAGCACCACCATCAGCACCACTGTAAGCACCACCACCTGCATCAGCACCATCGGCACCACCACCAGCATCAGCACCACAAGAACCATCAGCACTATCAGCACCACCATCATCAAACCACCATCCACCCCACCAAGCATCAGCACCAGCAACCATAACCACCATCATAACAGCCACTCAGCACAGGATCACCATCACCACCAGACCACCACCAGAACCATCAGCATATCACAGCACACGAACCAGAACCATCACACTACTCAGCAACAGGACATCATCACCAGCAGCCAACCACCACCAGCAATCACCACCGCAGCACCAGCATCAGTACCATCAACCAGCCACAGCACCACCATCAGCACCACTGTAAGCACCACCACCTCATCGGCAACCACCCACCATCATCACACCACAAGACCAAATCAGCACTATCACCCACCATCAAGCACCACCAGGCACCACCACCAGCAATCAGCACCAGCACCATAGAACGCACCATCATACCAGCCAAATCACATCGAGATCACACCAGCAAACCAACCAACCAGAACCATCAGCAATATCAGCACCACCAGAACCATCAGCACTATCAGCAACACCATCAGCACCACAGCACCACCACCACCAGCACCACCAGCAGCACCACCAGCAGTACCAGCACCACCACCCAACCACATCAGCACCACTGTAACACCACCACCTGCATCAGCAACATCGCACCACCACCAGCATCAGCAACAACAAGAAACCATCAGCACTAGCAAGCACCACCATCACACACCACCACACCCCACCAGCATCAGCAGCACAACACCATAACCACCAGCTAATACCAGCCACATCAGCATCAGATCCCCACCAGCACCACCACCAAACCATCATCAATAATCAGCACACCATAACCATCAGCACTATCAGCACAACCAGCAGCACCACATACACCACCCCACACACCACCAGCACAACCCATCAGTACCCAGCAACCACCACCATCAACCACCCCATCAGCACCACCTAAAACCAAAGTAACTCCATCACCACCACGACACCACCCATCAGCCACCACTGTAGGCCACCACAACTGCATCATCCCCTCGGCACATCACCACCAGCATCAGCACCACAAGAACCATCAGCACTATCAGCACCACCATCAGCACCACCAGCACCACCACCAGCATCAGCACCAGCACCATAACCACCAGCATAACCAGCCACATCAGCATCAGGATCACCAGCACCACCACCAGAACCATCAGCAATATCAGCACCACCAGAACCATCAGCACTATCAGCAACACCAGCAGCACCAGCAGCACCACCACCAGCAGCACCACCAGCAGCACCAGCACATCATACCGATCACCACCACCCAAACCCACCACCATCACCACATCAAAGCAAACCCTGTACGCACCACCACCACCTGCATCAGCACCACCGGCACCACCACCAGCATCAGCACCACAAGAACCATCAGCACTATCAGCACCACCATCAGCACCACCAGCACCACCACCAGCATCAGCACCAGCACCATAACCACCAGCATAACCAGCCACATCAGCATCAGGATCACCAGCACCACCACCAGAACCATCAGCAATATCAGCACCACCAGAACCATCAGCACTATCAGCAACACCATCAGCACCAGCAGCACCACCACCATCTCACCACCACCTAGCACCATCAGCAGTACCACACCCCACCAACACCACCATCATCACCACAGTATTCACCAACCCCCTGCATAATCACCATCGTCAACCACCACCAGCAGCCCACCACAAGAACCATCAGCACTATCAGCACCACCATCAGCACCACCAGCACCACCACCAGCATCAGCACCAGCAACAACCCGATACCCCATCTAACCACCACATCAGCATCAGGATCACCAGCACCACCGACCAAACCATCACAAATACAGCACCAACCAGACCATCAGCACTAGTCAGCAACGACCATCAGCACCACAGCAGACACCACCAACATCACACCACCCAGCAGCACCAGCAGTCAGTACCACACCACCACCAGCACGATCCACCCCACCAGCCCCCACCACCATCAGCACCACTGTAAGCACCACCACCTTCAAAGCACAGCACCATCGCACCCACCCCCACACAGCCATCATCACCACAGAACCATCAAGCACTATCATCACCACCATCATCAACCACAGCACCAGCCACCCGCCTCATCACCAGCACCAATACCTACCAGCATAAAACCATCCAGACATCAACATCAGATCACCAGCACCACCAGCCAGACCATCAGCATATCAGCACCACCATACCATCATCACTATCAGCAACACAATCAGTCCCACAGCACCACCAACCATCAATCACCCCCAGCAGCACTCAAGCTCAGTAACCTACAACCGACCACAGCACCCCATCAGCACCCACTTTAGCACCACCACCTTCATCACACCATCTGCACCACCGTACCACATCCAGCACCACAAGAACCATCAGCACTATCATCACACCACCATCCTCACACGCAGCACCAACCACCAGCATGCCAGCACCAGCCAACCATAACCCCCAGCTAACCGCCACAGCAGCATCATTATCCCACACCACCACCAAAACCATCACAATATCAGACACCACCAGAACCTCAGCACTATCAGCAACACCATCAGCACCAGCAGCACCACCACCAGCAGCACCACCAGCAGCACCAGCATCAGTACCAGCACCACCACCAGCACCACCATCAGCACCACTGTAAGCACCACCACCTGCATCAGCACCATCGGCACCACCACCAGCATCAGCACCACAAGAACCATCAGCACTATCAGCACCACCATCAGCACCACCAGCACCACCACCAGCATCAGCACCAGCACCATAACCACCAGCATAACCAGCCACATCAGCATCAGGATCACCAGCACCACCACCAGAACCATCAGCAATATCAGCACCACCAGAACCATCAGCACTATCAGCAACACCAGCAGCACCAGCAGCACCACCACCAGCAGCACCACCAGCAGCACCAGCATCAGTACCAGCACCACCACCAGCACCACCATCAGCACCACTGTAAGCACCACCACTGCCTAGCCACCATCTGCACCACCACAGCTCACATCAAGCACCACCAAGAACCATCAGCACTAATCGCACCACCATCAGCACCACCACACCACCAACAGCATCAGCACCAGACCATAACAACCAGCATTAACCGAGCCACATCGAGCATCAGGTCACCAGGCACCACCACCACCAAACCCAGCAGCAATATCAAGCACCACCCAAACCATCAAGCACTAATCAGCAACACCATCAGCACCAGCAGCACGCACCACCATCAATAGGGAAGGGGAAAAACACCACCATCATCACCAACATCAACCATCAACGCACACCATCACACCATCATCACCACTGTAAGCACGCACCGACCACCTGCATCAACACCATCTCACCACCACCAGCATCAGCACACAAGAACCAATCAGCACTATCAACACCACCATCAATCACCACCATCACCACAGACCAGCTCAGCACCAGCCACCAAAAAAAAAAATAAACACCACCAGCATAACCATCCAACACTCAGCATCTGGGATCACACCAGCAACCACACAGAACCATCAGCATATCAGCACCACCTAGAACCATCAGCACTATCAGCAACACCGCATCACCAGCAGGCACCACCACCACACACTCACCAGCACACAGCATCAGTACCACAACCACCCACCAAGCACCACCATCAGCACCACTGTAAGCACCACCACCTCACACCCATCGCACCACCACCACATCAGCACATCAGAACCATCAGCACTATCACAAACCACACCACCAGCACCACGCACCAGCACCCACACCAAGCATGCAGCCCATCACCTAACCACCAGCATAACCACCACATCAGCATCAAGGATCACTCAGTCACCACCACCAGAACCATCAGCAATATCACCTCACCACAGAACCATCACAGCTATCGCGTCAAACAACAATCATCACCAGCTCACCACACCACAGCACGCACCTCCACAAAGCCCAGCATCAGTACCACACCACCACCAGCACCACCATCAGCACCACTGTAAACACCCACCACCTGCATCACACCATCGCACCACAACCAGCATCAGCACCACACAACCATCACAATATCAGCACACCTCATCACCACCATCACCAACCACCAGCATCGCACCAGCACACCATAACCACCATCATACCACCCACATCAGCATCAGGATCACCAGCACCACACCAGAACCATCACAATATCAACACCAATCCAGAACCATCAGCCCTATCATCAACACCATCACACCAGCATGCACCACCACCAAGCGCACCACCAAGCAGCACCATCATCATACCACCACACCACCAGCACCACCAATCAGCACCACTGTAAGTCACCACACCTGCAATCAGCACCATCGACAACCACCCACCCCAGCATCAGCACCAACACGACCCTCACACTATCAGCACCTACCACACACCAACCATGCACCCACCACCATGCATCAGCAACCAGCACCATACCACAGAAACCATCCATCATCAGCATCAGGGATCACCACCACACCACCAGACCATAAAACCATCAGTCACTATCAGCACCACCATAAACCATCATCTACATCAGCAACACCACATCAATGCACCACATCACCCCCCCAGCATCACCACCATCTCACCATCATCATTACCCCATCACCACCACCAGCACCACACATCATCCACTTTGGTAAGCACCACCACCTGCATCAGCACCATCGGCACCACCACCAGCATCAGCACCACAAGAACCATCAGCACTATCAGCACCACCATCAGCACCACCAGCACCACCACCAGCATCAGCACAGCAACCATAACGCACCACATAAACCTACCACATCAGCATCAGTATCACATCAACCATACCCCCAGAACCATCAGCAATATCAGCACCACCAGAACCATCAGCACTATCAGCAACACCAGCAGCACCAGCAGCACCACCACCAGCAGCACCACCAGCAGCACCAGCATCAGTACCAGCACCACCACCAGCACCACCATCAGCACCACTGTTAAGCAACGCACCACCTTCATAAGCAAAACCATCCGTCACCACCACCAGCACATCACCCAAGACCATCATCACATCACACCCCCATCAGCACCACCAGCACCACCACCAGCATCAGCACCAGCACCATAACCACCAGCATAACCAGCCACATCAGCATCAGGATCACCAGCACCACCACCAGAACCATCAGCAATATCAGCACCACCAGAACCATCAGCACTACAGCAAACACCATCATCACCATCAGCACCCCACCACCCAGCAGCACACACCATCACCATCATCATACCAACCCAGCACCATCACCAACACCACCCTCAGCACCACTGTAACACCACACGACCTGCATCAGCAACCAGCTGCAAGAACCACCAAAATATAAAAAAACACCCTCAAATCCTCACCCCCCTCAACCATCACACTAATCAGCACCCCCATCACATCACCGCCCATCCGACCCCCACCACAGCCTCAGACCACCACCCCCATCAGCCCCCCCAATCATACGCCCACCCCCATCAGCATCTGGATCACCATCATCCACCCACCAGAACCATCAGCAATTACAGCACCACTCAGAACCATCAACACCTAACAGCACACCACAGCACCAGCAGCACCACCACCAGCAGCACCACCAGCAGCAACCACATCATTACCGAAGCAACCGACCAACCAGCAACCACCATCAGCACCACTTTGTAAAGCAACCACCACCCTGCAATCACACCATCGGCACACCACCACATCACACACAAGAACCATCAGCACTATCAGCACCGAACCATCAAGCACACCGCACCACCCGCACCCACCAGCCATCAGCACCACAACCATAACCACCATCATAACCAGCCATCTCATCATCAGGATCACAGCACCACCTACCATGAACCCATCAGCAAATCACACCACCAGACCAGCAGCACTATCAGCAACACCATCAGCCCATCATCACCAACCACCATCATCAACCACCAGCAGCACCATCAATCAGTACCACAACCACCCACCATCACACATCACATCACACTGAGCACCACCCACCTGCATGTCAGCAACCATCGGCACCAACCACCGAGCACAGCACAACAAGACCATCAGCACTACCAGCACACCACCATCAGCACCACCAGCACCACCACCAGCAAATCGCCCATCACCATAACCACCAGCATAACCAGCCACATCAACCATCGGATCACCACCCAGCAGCACCACCCAGCACCATCAGCCATATCAGCACCAACCAGACCCATCCAGCCTATCAGTCAGCAACAGCCATCCAGCACCAGCAGCACCACCACCCGCACGACCACCGCAGCACCAACACAGTACCCAGCACCACCACCATCCACCACCATCAGCACCACTTTAAGGCACCACCACCTCAATCACACCATCGGCAACCACCACCACATCCTCACCACAGATACCATCAGCACTATCCAGCCAACCACCATCATCACCACCAGCAGCAAGCACCACCACAGCATCAGCACCAGCACCATCACCATCACCATAACCACAAAGCGCACCAGCATACGTCCCGCATCAGCATCAGGATCACCAGCACCACCACCAGAACCATCAGCAATATCAGCACCACCAGAACCATCAGCACTATCAGCAACACCATCAGCACCAGCAGCAACCACGCTCAGCACCACTGTAAGCACCACCACCTGCATCAGCCCACCATCGGCACCACCACCAGCATCAGCACCACAAGAACCAT
The DNA here is from genome assembly GCA_013435795.1 of Chlamydomonas sp. ICE-L. Taxonomy (NCBI): domain Eukaryota; kingdom Viridiplantae; phylum Chlorophyta; class Chlorophyceae; order Chlamydomonadales; family Chlamydomonadaceae; genus Chlamydomonas; species Chlamydomonas sp. ICE-L. The sequence goes on from JACBWV010000306.1 coordinate 22,460, forward strand.
CAGCACTATCAGCACCACCATCAGCACCACCAGCACCACCACCAGCATCAGCACCAGCACCTAACCACCAGAATAACAAGCCACATCAGCATCGAGACACAAGCACCCCACCAGACCTCAGCAATTATCGCAACACCAGAGAAACCCTCAGCCTTCAGCACACCATCAGCACCAGCAGCACCACCACCGCCGCCCCACCAGCAGAGCACAGCATCCGTACCAGCACCACCACCAGCACCACCATCAGCACCACTGTAAGCACCACCACCTGCATCAGCACCATCGGCACCACCACCAGCATCAGCACCACAAGAACCATCAGCACTATCAGCACCACCATCAGCACCACCAGCACCACCACCAGCATCAGCACCAGCACCATAACCACCAGCATAACCAGCCACATCAGCATCAGGATCACCAGCACCACCACCAGAACCATCAGCAATATCAGCACCACCAGAACCATCAGCACTATCAGCAACACCATCAGCACCAAGCAGCACCACCACCAGCAGCACCACCAGCAGCACCAGCCCACCAGCACCACCACCAGCACCACCATCAGCACCACTGTAAGCACAACCAACCGGCATCAGCACCATCCCACCATTAGTACCAGCACCACACCAGCACCACCACCAGCCCACTATCACACCCCATCGCACCACCATCAGTACCAGAACCACCACCAGAACCACCATCAGCACAACCACCACCTCCAGAACCATCAGCACTATCAGCAACACCAGCAACACCACCAGCAACACCACCAGCATCACCACCATCAGCACCAGCATCTGTACCAGCACCACCACCATGACCACCAGCAGCACCACCACCACCACCAGCATAACCACCACCACGAGCACAAGTACCAATCACCCACGCCCCCAGCATAACAGCCCATTAGGCACTAGGTCCCACAGCACCACCACAGCTATCACAACATCAGCACCAGCTATCAGTCCAGCACGACCCACCCAGCACACCATCAGCACCACCACCATTATAAGAACCAGCACCACCAGCCACATCAGCATCAGGACCACCAGAACCACCACCAGCATCACCACCATCAGCACCACCACCAGCACCACAATAAGCACCACCAACACCATTGCAACCAACACCACCAGCATCACCATCACCAACACCACCATTGCCACCAACACCACCACCACCACCATCACCATATCCATCTCAGACACCTTTTTTTACATCCCTGTGTTTGACTACGACCACCCCAACACGATGACGGCAACATTCAACGCCCTCAAAGACTCATCATTATCAGCACCACCACCACCACCACCACCACCACCACCACCACCATATCCACCTCAGGCACCTTCTCTTTTGAATCTCGGTTGTGTGACTACGACGGCCCCAACACGATGAGACCGGAGACATTCAACCTCCCTCAAGACTTCTTTTCAGCACCATCAGCCTCACAACCATCACACACACCACCACCATACCACCTAAGGCACTTTCTTTTTAAATCCGTGTGGACTAAGACTGGACCCAACACGATGACAGCAACATTCAACCTCCTCAACGACTCATCATTATCAGCACCACCACCGCCACCATCACCACCACCACCACCACCACCATATCCACCTCAGGCACCTTCTCTTTTGACATCTCGGTGTTTGACTACGACTGCCCCAACACGATGACGGCAACATTCAACCTCCTCAACGACTCATCATGATCATCATTATCAGCACCATCGGCATCACCACCATCACCACCACCATCACCACCTCAGGCACCTTCTCTTTTGACATCCCCGTGTTTGACTACGACCGTCCCAACACGATGACGGCAACATTCAACTTTCTCAACGACTCATCCCACATCCCTCTGTGGAAGGTGAGGCTCAGGGTTCAGGGTTTAGGATGAGTGTGGTGTGGAGGTGGGTGATGGATGGGGATGGGGATGGACGGGGGATGGGGATGGGAAGGTGAGGCTCAGGGTTCAGGGTTTATATGATGTGCGCATCATGTTTGGGTAGTGTGGTGGTGGTGAGGGGCGTGAGAGGATGGGGGGGGGGGATATAGATGTGCGCCAGACCCTCCAAAACACGCTGATTGGCAACATTCACTTCATATACGATCATTCAACAAACCCTCATATGGAAGATGAGGCTCCGGGATGGGTGGGGGAATGGTTTAGCTTGGTGTGTGTGTTAGTGGGAGGGGGGGGGCGGGGGTGGGGGGTTTGGGCTGTGTGCGTTAGGGGGGGGGGGGGGGGGGGGGGGGGATAAGATTAGGTGGGAGGTAGATGAGGTGGTTTGGATTGGTGGTGTGGTGATAGATTCACTCACATCCCTTTATGGAATGTGGGGCACTGGCTTCAGTCGTGTTTGTTTAGTTGGTACGTGTGTGTTGTGTTTGGCTGAGATGGGTGCGAGGCGAGGGGAGGGGTACCTTACTCACACGCACAAACGTCCCCCCCCCACACATACTTCACACAAAAACAAACCTCCATATACACAGAAGCACACACAACATACACTCTCACAATACACACACATACACCCACACAATACACACACACACACACTACACCCAACACATAATACCACAACGCACCACAATTACACCACCACAACCACCCAACACACACACGCACATAAACACATACCACCCAACCACTCCAACCCTCCCCCCAAAAACATGCACAGGTCCAGCTGCAACCACATATCCAGTGCCAGGTGAACGAACCTCCCCCTCCCCCCCCCCCACCACACACACACACACCACACACACCACAGGTCCAGTGCAAACAACATCCAGCAGCCAGGGTGAACGGACCCAGAGCCAACTTTTGTCAATGTCTCATGTTGACTGAATCAGGTGGGGGCTTGGTATGGTTGGCGTGATTGGTGGTGGAGTGGTGGTGCTGGTGGAAAGTGGTGGTTGGGGGTTGTGGGGGTGGTTGGGGTAGGCCTAATTGTTGAGATATCCAGGTGGGGCTTGTTAAGGTTGGGTGCTGGTGGTGGGAGTGGTGGTGCCTGTGTGGAGTGGTGTGGTGGTGTGGTGTGTGTGGGACTCATGGTGACTGACATCAGGTGGGGCTTGTTACGGCGGGTGCTGGTGGTGGGAGTGGTGGTGCTGGTGGAAGTGGTGTGGGTTGTGGGTGTGTGGGTTGGTTCGGCCTCATTGTTGATGAAATCCAGGTGGGTTGTGGGTTGTGATTGTGTGGCCTTATTGTTGACTGACATCCTGTTGGGCTTGTTTATGGAGGGTTACCTCCTTATACTGCAGGTGGGGTGCTGTGTTGGTGGGTGTTTGGTGGTGGGTGCGGTGCTGGTAGTGGTGGGTGTGGTGGTGGTGGGAGTGGGTGGGGTGCTAGTGCATGGGTGTGGTGGTGGTGGTGGAGTGGTGTGGGTGGGTGGGTGGCCTATGCATTGTTGTGGTGGTGGTGGTGGGAGTGGTGGTGATGGGAGTGGTGGTGGTGGTGGGAGTGGTGGTGTGTGTGGGGTGCTAGTGCATTGGTTGTGGTGGTGGGGAGTGTGGGTGTGGTGGGGGTGCTAGTGCATGGGTTGTGGTGTGGTGGTGGGAGTGGTGGTGGTGGATGGTGGGGTGCTAGTGCATGGGTGTGGTGGTGGGAGTGGTGGTGGTGTGTGGGGTGCTAGTGCATGGGTGGGTTGTTGTGGTGGGATGGTGTTGGTGGGTGGGTGCTATTGCAATGGTGTGGTGGTGTGGTGGAGTGGTGGTGGTGTTGGGGTTTGTGCCAGGGTGTGGTGGTGTGGTGGGAGTGGTGGTGCTGGTGGAAGTGGTGGTTGTGGGTGTGGTGGTGCGGCCTCATTGTTGACTGACATCCAGGTGGGGCTTGTTACGGTTGGGTGCTGGTGGTGGGAGTGGTGGTGCTGGTGGAAGTGGTGGTTGTGGGTGTGGATGGTGTGGCCTTATTGTTGACTGACATCCAGGTGGGGCTTGTTATGGTAGGAGTTACATCCTTATACATGCAGGTGGGGTGCTGGTGTATGGGTGGGTGTGTTGGTGGTGGGTGCGTGCTGTAGTGTGGGTGTGGTGTGGTTGGGAGTGGCTTGGGGGGTGGGGGGGGGGGTGTAGTCATGGTGGGGTGGATGTGGTGGTGGGTGGGGTGCTAATGCATGGGTGTGGTGGTGGTGGTGGGAGTGGTGGTGATGGGTGGGGTGCTTAGTGCAGGTGGGGTGGTGGGTTTCGTGTGGTTGTGTGTGGGTGCGAGTGCATGGGTGTTGGTTGGTGGTGGTGGGAGTGGTGTTGTGTGTGGGTGTGCTACGGGCATGGTGTGGTGTTGTGTGGGGTGGTGGGTGCGTGTTTGGGTTGCTCGTGCATGGGTGTGGTGGTGGTGGTGGGAGTGGTGGTGGTGTGTGGGGTGCTAGTGCATGGGTGTGGTGGTGGTGGTGGGAGTGGTGGTGGTGGCGGGTGTGCGAGTGCCTGGGTGTGGTGGTTAGGTGGGAGTGTGGGGTGGATCGTGTGGGGTGCTAGTTGCATGGGTGTGGTGGGGGAGTGGTGGTGGTGTGGGGGGTGCTGTGCATGGGTGTGGTGGTGGGTGGTGGGAGTGGTGGTTGTGTGTGGGTGCTAGTTGCATGGGTGTCGTGTGTTGGTGGGAGTGGGTAGGTTGCTGTTGGGTGCTAGTGGCATGGGTTGGTGTGGTGTGCGGTAGTGGTGTTTGGGGTTTTGGTGTTCTAGTGCATGCTTTTTTTATTGGTGGTGTGGTGTGTGGGTGCTAAGTGCCACTGGTTTTTTGGTTTTGCGTGTTGCCTTATCCTTTATCATTGCTGCGTGGTTGCTAGTGCATCAGGTGTGGATGGTGGTGGTGGTTGTGTTGGTTGTGGTGGTGGTGGTGAGTGGTTGCTTTGTGGGGTGGTGTGTCTATTGCATGGTTGTGGTGTTTTGGTTGTAGTGGTACGTTTATTTACAAAAAAAAAAAAACAAAAAACACAACCCTCCATCCTTAACAGTTCAGGTGGGGTTGCTCCGTGAGGGTTGCGGTGCTGATGGTGATGGTGTGACTGTGTTTGGCTGTTGGTGTGGGTGTCGGTGGTGGCAGTGGTGGTTGTGTAGTGTGTCTTTTTGGTGTGGTGGTGGTGGGACGTGTTGGCTGTGGTGGGATCTTTGTGATTTGGTTTGTGGTGGTCTGTGGGGAGTTTACACTCATCCTTATACATTCAGGTGGGGTGCTGGTGTATGGGTGTGGTGGTGCTGGCGGGACTGAGTGTGGCTGGTGCTGGTGGGTGCGGTAGTGGTAGTGGTGGGTGTGGTGGTGGTGGGAGTGGTGGGTGTGGGTGGGGTGCTAGTGCATGGGTGTGGTGGTGGTGGTGGTGGTGGAGGGAGTTACACTCATCCATATACATTCAGGTGGAGTACAAATGTATGGGTGCGGTGGTGGTGCTGCTGGTGGGAGTGAGTGTGGCTGGTGGGAGTGGTGGTTGTGTGTGTGGTGCTGGTGGGTGTGGTGCTGGTGGGTGTGGTGCTGGTGGGAGTGTTGTTGTGGTGGGTTTGTTCTAGTTCATGGGGTGTGGTGGTGGTGGTGGGTTTACCACTCCCAAAGCCATATCATTCGTGGAGTACAAGTGTATGGGTGCGGTGGTGGTGCTGCTGGGGGATGAGTGTGGCTGGGGGGAGTGGTGGTTGTGTGTGTGGTGCTGGTGGGTGTGGTTGCCTGGTTTGAGTGATGGTGGTTCTAGTGTTCTGGTGGGGTGGGTGTGGTGCTGGTGGGTGTGGTGCTGGTGGGTGTGGTCATTTTGGGAGTGTTGTCTGGTGTGGTTGGGGGCAATGTATGTGGTGGGTGTGGTGGTGGGAGTGGTGGTGGTTGGTTTGGGAAGGTGTAGTGTGGGGACTAAGTGGTTCTGTGTGCTGGTGATGTGGGGTGTGTTGGATTTACACTCATCCTTTTACATTCAGGTGGAGTACAAGTGTATGGGTGCGGTGGTGGTGCTGCTGGTGGGAGTGAGTGTGGCTGGTGGGAGTGGTGGTGGCTGGTGGTGCTGGGTGTGGTGGAAGTGATGGTTGTGGGTGTGGTAGTGGTGGGTGTGGTGGTGGTGGGAGTGATGGTTGCGGGTGGGGTACTAGTGCATGTGTGTGGTGGGGTTGGTGGTGGTGGGAGTAACACTCATCCTTACACATGTAGGTTGTGTGCTAGTGTATGGGTGTGGTGGTGCTGCTGCTGGTGCTAGTGTTGGTGGGAGTTACGCTCATCCTTACACATTCAGGTGGGGTGCTAGAGTATGGGTGGGTGTGGTGGTGCTGGTGGGAGTGAGTGTGACTGGCGGTGCTGGGAGTTGTGGGTGTGGTGCTGGTGCTGGTAGAGGTGGAAGTGCTGGTTGTGTGTGTGGCGCTGGTGGGAGTGGTGGTTGCAGGTGGGGTGATAGTGAATAGGTGTGGAGGTGGTGGTGGGAGTAGAACTCATCCTTACAAATGCAGGTGGAGTGCTAGTGTATGGGTGGGTGTGGTGGTGGTGGTGGTGGGAGCTTATCCTTGTCCATAATCTCACCCTCACCCTTATCATTATCCTTATCCTCACCTTACACCTCATCCTTATCCTCACCCTTATCAGCATCCTCATCCCCATCCACATCCTTATCCTCATCCTTATCTTTATCCTTATCCTTATCCTTATCCCCATCCTTATCCTCATCCTTACCCTCATCCGCATCCTCATCCCTATCCTCATCCTTATCCTCACCCTCATCCTTATCCTCATCCTCATCCTCATCCTCATCCTTATCCTCATCCTTATCCTCATCCTTTTCCTCATCCTTATCCTCATCCTTATCCTCGCCCTTATCAGCATCCTCATCCCCATCCTCATCCTCATCTTGAACCTCATCCTTATCCTCTCCCTTATCCTCATCCTTATCCTCACCCTTATCAGCATTCGCATCCTCATCCTTATTCTCATCCTTATCCGCATCCTCATCCCCAACCTTATCCTCATCCTTATCCTCACCCTTATCAGCATTCGCATCCTCATCCTTATTCTCATCCTTATCCGCATCCTCATCCCCAACCTTATCCTCATCCTTATCCTCATCCTTATCCTCACCCTTATCAGCATCCTCATCCTTATCCTCATCCTCATCCGCATCCTCATCCGCATCCTCATCCCCATCCTCATCCGCATCCTTATCCGCATCCTCATCTCTATCATCATCATCATCCTCAACCTCAACCTCATACCTACCCTCATCCTCACCCTCATCCTCATCCTTATCCTCATGCTCATCCCCACCAAACCGTTACACCCACACAGGCCTTAGTCAGCATGATAGCGGTAGCTGGCGCCTCATCCCCACCAAACCATTACACCCACACAGGCCTTAGTCAGCATGATAGCGGTAGCTGGCGCCTCATCCCCACCAAACCATTACATCCACACTGGCCTTAGTCAGCATGATAGCGGTAGCTGGCGCCTCATCCCCACCAAACCATTACATCCACACTGGCCTTAGTCAGCATGATAGCGGTAGCTGGCGCCTCATCCCCACCAAACCATTACACCCACACAGGTCTTCGTCGGCATGACAGCAGTAGCTGGCGCTTGCAATGGATGGTTCATAGACCCTAACATGAGCCAAACCTACAACCAGTCCATCTTCGTGGGCACCATCGCAGACTTGAGAAAGCGCACAGCGACCATCATTGCAGACAAAAAAGCAAACCGCTTTAACAATGATAGTCTGGGCGGTGGACCGACAAGTATGAACATTCACGTGAGGGATGTGTCGGCCCCTATCAAGATTGCATCACCCCCGTACTACGGAATGTGGTGAGTAGCTAGGCCAAAGTCCCCCCCGTGTCTGTCTCGTCGCCGTCTGTCTGTCCGTCTATCCATCTCTCTATCCGTCTGTCCGACAGCTGTCCAGGCGTTTGAACGATTCCGACCACCTCCGCACCCACAATTTTTGCTCATAGTTGGAGTGTGCATAACTAGAGTTATCAGCATCGCAGCGGTCAAGATCCTTCGCAAAAGTTGTTCAATGTTTGTAGCTCTATTCGGCTACGAGTAGCTACTTTCTCCACTACTTCCGAAACTCCCTGCCAGTGACTGCTAAAGCGAATTTCTGTGTCGCTTGCGACACGCTCTTAAAACGTTCAGGGATGTATCGGCCCCTATCAAGATCTGTGGCATGTGGTGAGTAGCTACAAATTGTATATCAACCAATTCTCAACCAACTTCCCCTCATCGTTGAGCCGACCCCGTACTACGGCATGTGGTGAGTAGCTACAAATTGTATATCAACCAATTCTCAACCAACTTCCCCTCATCGTTGAGCCACCCCCGTACTACGGCATGTGGTGAGTAGCTACCAACTGTAAATCAACCAATTCTCAAGCAAATCTCCCTCATCGTTGAGCCACACCCGTACTACGGCATGTGGTGAGTAGCTACCAACTGTAAATCAACCAATTCTCAAGCAAATCTCCCTCATCGTTGAGCCACACCCGTACTACGGCATGTGGTGAGTAGCTACCAACTGTAAATCAACCAATTCTCAACCTTTTTTCCCTCATCGTTGAGCCACCCCCGTACTGCGGTATGTGGTGAGTAGCTACAAATTGTATATCAACCAATTCTCAACCAACTTCCCCTCATTGTTGAGCCACCCCCGTACTACGGCATGTGGTGAGTAGCTACCAACTGTAAATCAACCAATTCGCAACCTTCTTTCCCTCATCGTTGAGCCACCCTCGTACTGCGGTATGTGGTGAATAGCAACGAATTGTATATCAACCAATTATCAACCTTCTTTCCCTCATTGTTGAGCCACCCCCGTACTACAGCATGTGGTGGGTAGCTAGGAACTGCATATCAACCAATTCTCAACCAACTTTCCCTCATTGTTGATCCAACCCCGTACTACGGCATGTGGTGAGTAGCTACCAACTGTAAATCAACCAATTCGCAACCTTCTTTCCCTCATCGTTGAGCCACCCCCGTACTGCGGTATGTGGTGAATAGCAACGAATTGTATATCAACCAATTATCAACCTTCTTTCCCTCATTGTTGATCCAACCCCGTACTACTGCATGTGGTGAGTATCTACCAACTGTATATCAACCAATTCTCAACCAACTTTCTATCAAGATTGCATCACCCCCGTACCACGGCATGTGGTGGGTAGCTACGAACTGTACTTCAACCAATTATCAACCAACATTCCCTGAGATTAAGCCACCCCTGTACTACGGCAAGTGGTAAGTTTCTATGAACTGTACATCAACCAATCCCAACCAACTTTCTCTCAGTTTTGAGCCAACCCCGTACTATGGCATGTTGTCAGGAATTTATTTTCCGCTATATATAGCGATCGCTAGTTTTGACCCCGTTTTGGCAAAATTATCGCTATACAAAAATAAAAACAAAAGTTTTGTTATTGCCTGAAATGGCCCTAAAAAGCTACTAAAAGTTATAAAAAGCCCCTAAACCCTGTCCCTGGCAGGCTTATAGCCATTCAGCGGATGATTTGGGTTCAAGGTTTCTGAAGAACCCGGACTTCGTACATGAAATCGAGAATTTGGCCTGGAAATCTGAAATTTCCCGTGAGAATTCTCGATAATTGGCCTGAGATTCTGAGAACCAAGTCCGAAGTACAAAGTGTGCTTCCCAAATCATCCCCTGAATTGCTATAAACCCATTAAGCTAGAAATAAAAACTTTCAGATTTGAAAAAAAGAATCACTGCATGTGGTGAGTAGCTAGGAAGTGCACATCAACCAATTCTTAACCAACTTTCCCTCAGTTCTGATCCAATAGGTAACCGATATCTAACCGACTCGGACGTCGCTTAACCGACTCAGAGGTCGCTTAACTTGCTGTCAATTGGGCATTCACATATTGATGTAGCCGACTCAAAGGTCACTTAACTTGCTCTCAATAGGGCATTCATATATTGATGTATGGATGAATGGATTGTGTGTGTACATACATGTTCATATATATATACATCCATATTTATTCACTCCACCTAATTACTCCCAATCAATCACCCCCACCCACCCACCCACCCACCCATCACACACTCACTCCCCCCCACCAGGGTAATTCAAAGCGCGCGCTTTTGCGCTTTTGAGCGCTGACTTTTTGACCCCCTCTGCGCTATAAGCGCAGTTTTTTGCAACCCCTCGTGGGCGCTGCAAGCAATTTTTGCGCTTTTTGCACTACAAAGCGCAGTTTTTTTGTTTTCAAGTGCGCTAAAGCGCTGGCCAATTTGGCCATTTGAAGTACCCTGCCCCCCACCCCAATCCCCCCCCACCCCCAACTCCCAACTCCTACCCCAGCCCCCCTTACACTGCAAGTACATCATATTCTGCATGTTTGTATTGCCATGGCAGCTGTGTGGACTTGGACACAAGAACCCTACATTGTTGTTATCCTACCCCCCCCCCCCCCCCCTCCCTTCCCCCACAACACACACTACCCACAAATAACCCCACGCACCACGCACCACCCACACACCCATCTCCCCCCCCCCCCCCCCCCAACCCTGCAGGTACATCATATTCTGTATTTGTGTGTTGGCATGGCAGCAATGTGGACTAAGTCACTAGGACCCAAGGGGGGGGGGGGGGGGCAAGAAAAAAAAATCGTACCGCATGTTCGATATGGATGGAAAACCTCGAGCAATAGTCGATACAAAAAAAATCAAGTCGATACACCCACGGACGGCCGAGATAGAGGGGGGGGGGGAGGGGGGCGACCGTTTTCCCAACTTTATTTGTACTTCGTGTAACTTTCTTGTCAGTGCAAATTTTCGAGCGTTAAGAGCACCATCGAGAAGGGCTCGACGAGGCAAGTACGAATCTGCAATCGTTAGTCGGTTGTGTGTGTAATTGGTGGGTGCCCAGGAAGGCACATCCAGGCTGGACGCCACGCTGGATGCCAGGCTGGACATCACCTACACCTTCGCGCCCTGGGTCGCACGAGCGGCAGTTAGGCTGAAAAACGCGCGCGCCCAACGCGTTCGTATGCGCGTTCTGAATTCTGGGCCCTGACGAGGTTCCTAAAGCAGTCGAGCCTGGGGTCTCGCCCCCCCCCCACCCACCCACCCCTCACACCCTCCTCCCCACCCACCACACACACACAACAACCCCACCCACCCACCCCCACCACACCCGAGCAGACCCTCAGGCTCTAGAATACAATTTGAGTCAAATAAAACCATGACAATGATGGTGATAATGATAGATAGACAGACAAATAACGCCTTCAGTCCTTTTCATACCCGGGTGATCTCCTCCAAGGGCGCGGACTACTGAGCTACCCAAGAAAGTTGTACAAATACTAAAAACCTGGTTAACTTTGTCCAAACTTGATTTTTTTTTATGATTGGAAAGGTCTTGACGATGATGCTCATGGACCCCCCCCCTTGCACTATGTAATACTGTCTCGGTGTCAAGACATCAAGCCTCGGGGGGGGGGGGGGGGGGGGTAGGGGGGTGATCACGGGGTGATTAAACAATTTCCGAACATGCGGTCTGCAAACTTTATTCTTGCCCACCCCTCGCTAGGACCCTACATTATTTTTATCTTACCCCCACCCCCACCCCCACCACACACACACACACACAAACGACACACCACACACCACACCACACACACTACCCACCAATAACCCCACCCACCACCCACCCACCCTTCCCCCCCCCCCACACACCCAAAAAAAAAACCACCCCCCGCCCCCCAACCATGCAGGTACATTGTATTCTGCTTTGGTATGGCAGCAGTGTGGACTTGGTCACTAGGACCCTACATTATTTGTATCTTACCCCCCCCCCCCCCCCCCCCCTACACACACCCACACCACGCACCCACACCACAAACACACACCACACACACTACACACCCATTACCCCATGCACCACCCACACACCCTTCTCCCCACCCCGACCCTGCAGGTACATTGTATTCTGCTTTGGCATGGCAGCAGTGTGGACTTGGTCACTAGGACCTTACATTGTCTTTATCCTTCCGCTTATTTGGTGGAACGTGCGCAGCAACAAGGGCATGCCTCCAATTGTGTACAGATACATGGAGAAGTACAGGGGATGGTAGGGGTTTGTTCAAACCTAGCTTGCATTTTATTGAACCTACCATGCATTTGGTGGAACGTGCTGAGCAACAAGAGCGTGCCTCCAATTGTGTACAGATACATGGAGAAGTACAGGGGATGGTAGGGCATGCCTCCAATTGTGTACAGGTACATGGAGAAGTACGGGGGATGGTAGGGGTTTGTACAACCCTAGCTTGCATTAGATTTATTCTACCATGCATTTGGAGGAACGTGTGCAGCAACAAGGGCATGCCTCCTATTGTTATTGTGTACATGTACATCGAGAAGTACGGGGATGGTAGGGCATGCCTCATATTGTGTACATGTACATGGCGAAGTACAGAGGATGGTAGGGCATGCCTCATATTGTGTACATGTGCATGGAGAAGTACAGGGGATGGTAGGGCATGCCTCCTATTGTGTACATGTGCATGGAGAAGTACAGAGGATGGTAGGGCATGCCTCCTATTGTGTACATGTGCATAGAGAAGTACAGAGGATGGTAGGGCATGCATCCTATTGTGTACATGTGCATGGAGAAGTACATCAGATGGTGAGGGTTTGTTACACCCTAGATTGCATTGTATTTATCCTACCATGCAGATGGTAGAATGTGCTGAGCAACAAGGGCATGCCTCCAATTGTGTACAGATACATAGAGAAGTACAGGGGATGGTAGGGCATGCCTCCAATTGTGTACAGATGCATAGAGAAGTACAGGGGATGGTAGGGGTTTGTTCAACCCTAGCTTGCATTAAATTTATTCTACCATGCATTTGGAGGAATGTGCGCAGCAACAAGGGCATGCCTCCTATTGTTATTCTGTACATGTACATCGAGAAGTACAGGGATGGTAGGGCAGGCCTCATATTGTGTACATGTACATGGAGAAGTACATGGGATGGTGGGGGATTGTTCAAACCTAGCTTGCATTTTATTGAACCTACCATGCATTTGGTGGAATGTGCCGAGCAACAAGGGCATACCTCCCATTGTGTACAGATACATGGAGAAGTACAGAGGATGGTAGGGCATCCCTCCTATTGTATACAGATACATGGAGAAGGGTAGAGGATGGTAGGGGTTTGTTCATGCATGAGTTACTGGATTCTAAGGGGCTGTCTGATGGGATGGATCGGCTGGAAAGGATGCTGAAGATGCTGAAATCAAGCGCAGCATGATGGATTTTGTGACTATGGCTCACCACATAGCACTGGACGTGGGAGTGGCGCTCACACCATCCTACCTCCCCTCACCCTACCCCAACCCAACCCAACCCATGCTGGATCGGCTGGCAAGGTTGATCAGAGGCTGAGGATGTACATGCTGAGGGGGCATGACCTCTTGTGATCTGTACCGCCAGACTTGTAGGAATCAAACTGCTCTCGGGGGGGGGGGGGGGGGGGGGGGGGGGGAGGCTGCCGTCAGTACGACAGGTACTCTGTCCTAGTGTCTATCATTTTTCTTCCAGCAAAACTGTAATCGTACTGAATCGTTCAAAACGATTATTAATGTTTTCATGTTCCCAAAGTGCAGATTCCCAGGAATCGGACCCAAACGATTATTAATTTTTCTTCCAAAAACCTTAGGAAAATCACTGCATGACCTCTTGTGATGTGTACCGCCGGACTGTAAACTTTATCGCTTCTTACAGTTTGCTGGCAGAACAAAGCTGGGTGCACTGTAGAGGTTAAAATGCATGCAGAAAACAAGGAAGGCGTGTTGTTGACAACAACGACTTCGTGTTATCAGCACGCTTCTCACAGTTTGGTGGTTGAACCAGGGTACCTCAAATCGTGCGCGGCAGCTCGATTTCGCGCCTGCTTTTTGTTCGTTTCGCGCAGTTATTTCAGCCCCCTGTGGGCGCAGCGCGCTGTTTTCGCAATTTTGCACTAAAAAGCGCTGACCAATTTGACGTTTGTGCGCTTTAAGCGCTGACAAATTTGACAAAATGTAGTACCCTGGGCAGAACATGGGTACACTGGTAAAATAGGCAAAGAAAATAGACTGTTGATTTGGACTGGCATTGAAATTGAAATTGTTACATCTGTGTAATGTAGTTACTCATAGGACCAGGGTAGGACAATGGCCTCCCTGGAAATTGCTGCGAAAAAGGAACTCTGATTTTAGAGCTCCGGTGCACGTTTTGGGCCATTTTTAAAAACCGCAATTTTTTTTGTTTTTCTTCTTTTTTTTCCTTTTCGGCCGCACTTATGGTTTTAAAACTTCCAGTACACTTTTAGTGGCCATTTTGGGGCCTCTGTGTTACAAAATTTCGTATTTGGGTTATGCTTTAAATATAAGACACATAGCAGATTGGAATCATCATTCATTGCAAGATATGTTCTAGAACTTGGAGCCTGCAAACCCTACAACATCTGAAGTAAAGCTGAGCTCCTGGGTCGCCTACGATCAATTTAATTAGGCCAGCAGGCCACAAATTGCACTCAACATTGATCGACTGATATAGGTCGCACTAGGCTGTAAAACCTATGTGCCTAACAACGGGGGGGGGGGGGGGGGGGAGACTGTCTCTCCACAGTGGGTGACTTGAACCCTGCATTGTGTTGGTATAATGAAAGTAAATAGGGTGATTTAATGGCATGTCTCATGGCATTGCATTGTTGCGTGAGCCTGAACCTATTACTACATGCCTGGTCTTAATGTTAAAGAGGGCTGCAAGCATTGCATGAATGGATACAAAGTTCTAGAACCAGATCTGGAGTGCAAGAGGCATCAGGGGATCAAGAGGCATCAGGCGATCAAGTGGGACAAAACGGACACTTGAATGAAGGGTTCGCTGACCACCAGCGGGAGTTTTGGCGCGTGTTGAGTCCATGAAGACCAGGCGCCAAAAGCTACAGTACCTCGCGCTTAGAAGCCTTCCAAGCGCAGCAGCAAAAGGGGAGATCCAGAGGGGAGAGGCGGAGGGGGAGGAGGAAAAGGACGAGAAGGGGAAGGGGAGGGAGGAAGCAGGAGGGGGAGGAGGAAAGGACGAGGAGTGGGAGGAGGAAGCAGGAGGAGGGGGAGAAGGGAGCAGGATGAGGTGGAGGAGGAGGAGAAGAAGAGGAGGAGGGGAGAAGGAGCTCCAACAAAGGCGAAGAGTCAGTCAACGACTCAATAACGAGGGCGAGGAGGAGCTGTTGCAGGATACCGGCACCTTTTGTCACTTCAACAGACGCGACGAGCCAGTCAAGGACTCTAGGACAAGGGCGAAGGGGGGGCAGTCGAGCAGATGCTCGAATGAACGAATTGCTGAGCAGTCGATTAATCATTTCTCGCAACTCCTTACTCCCCATCCCTCGCAGTGAACGCTGGAACGCAGTGGACCTGGCCTGGACCCCTCATCATTGTACCGCGGCGCTGTCAGTCTGTACTGGTTTTCAGGCTCATTAAACGCCGGCCACCAGACCTTATCTCCCTCATTTCTCGCAACTCCTTACTCCCCATCCCTCGCAGTGAACGCTGGAACGCAGTGGACCTGGCCTGGACCCCTCATCATTGTACCGCGGCGCTGTCAGTCTGTACTGGTTTTCAGGCTCATTAGGAATTAGTTTGTGTCCCTCGTTCTTTTGTCCCCTAGTCTTTTCGTCTTTTGTCTTGGATCTTTTGTCTTAGCGGACTTTTGGTCCATGTCTTCTAGTCTTCTTCTTTGGTTTTTCTTCCTCGGTCACATAGGGCTAGGTTTTATCAGATGTTCCCTTTCCTGGTTCCTCCCTATGTAAAAAAAAAAAAAAAAAAAAAAAAAATACGCCGGCCTCCAGACCTTAGCTCCCTCATTTCTCGCAACTCCTTACTCCCCATCCCTCGCAGTGTACGCTGGAACGCAGTGGACCTGGCCTGGACCCCTCATCATTGTACCGCGGCGCTGTCAGTCTGTACTGGTTTTCAGGCTCATTAAACGCCGGCCACCAGACCTTATCTCCCTCATTTCTCGCAACTCCTTACTCCCCATCCCTCGCAGTGAACGCTGGAACGCAGTGGACCTGGCCTGGACCCCTCATCATTGCACGCGGCGCTGTCAGTCTGTACTGGTTTTCAGGCTCATTAAACGCCGGCCGCCAGACCTTATCTCCCTCATTTCTCGCAACTCCTTACTCCCCATCCCTCGCAGTGAATGCTGGAACGCAGTGGACCTGGCCTGGACCCCTCATCATTGTACCGCGGCGCTGTCAGTCTGTACTGGTTTTCAGGCTCATTAGTAATTAGTTTGTGTCCCTCGTTCTTTTGTCCCCTAGTCTTTTCGTCTTTTGTCTTGGATCTTTTGTCTTAGCGGACTTTTGGTCCATGTCTTCTAGTCTTCTTCTTTGGTTTTTCTTCCTCGGTCACATAGGGCTAGGTTTTATCAGATGTTCCCTTTCCTGGTTCCTCCCTACGTAAAAAAAAAAAAAAAAAAAAAAAAAACGCCGGCCTCCAGACCTTCTCTCCCTCATTTCTCGCAACTCCTTACTCCCCATCCCTCGCAGTGTACGCTGGAACGCAGTGGACCTGGCCTGGACCCCTCATCAGTGTACCGCGGCGCTGTCAGTCTGTACTGGTTTTCAGGCTCATTAAACGCGCCACCAGACCTTATCTCCCTCTTTCTCGCAACTCCTTTACTCACTCCCCCATCCCTCGCAGTGAACGCTGAAAGCAGTTGACCTGGCCTGGACCCCGTCATCATTGTACCATCGGCGCTGTCAGTCTGTACCTGGTTTCAGGCTCATAGCTTTTCGCAGTGTGGTTACGCTCGCTGACAAGACCTCCACCTTCCTTATACCATCACTTCCTGAGCTTGCTTCATGGCACCCTGGGCTGAAATGCGTTCCTTGCTCAATGTACGGGACGGCTTTCCCAACTGGTCACCAAGACGACCCCCCCTCCATAGTCCTGCTCCAGCCCTGATTGCTTGCAGCTGCACACTGCTGACACAATGTCTCACGCTTTCTTGGAATGCCCTGATTCTGCCCTGTCATAGACTGGCTCCTTTCCACTTGGGAGACCCTCACCGGTGGGCAGCGCCTTCCTCGTTGCCCCTTCTTCCTCCTCGTGACGACATCACCCTTTGGCCCGGGACACCCCCTCCTCCCTCTACCCTAAGGTTGTGGTCCTTCCTGCGTATAACCACCTTGGGCGCGATATGGCAGGTCTGTTCGTCCCGGGCTGACAGACTGACCATTCTGAGCCCCTTCACCACAAGGCTATCTGCCTTGCCCTTGGCCACCTTCACCAAGCCATCGCCAGGGACTGGATGCGCACCCAGACGGATCTTCGACACCTTGATAATGGCGCCTTCTGTCAAGATTGGGTGGCGTGGCCTAGATTGCTCTCTCACAGTGGCTTCCTTTGCAAGCTTATGGGCCACCCCCCCGATATTTTGCACCATGATTGGGGTCACTCCCGGTGACCAGGAGCCTGATACCCGCACCATGGAAATGACAATCCCCATGGCCCCAGCGCTCCCTACAATCCCAGACCCAACCCCAGACCCAGCCCAAGCCCTAGTTCTAGACCCTGATCTAGACCCTGACCCAGATCCAGCCCATTACCCGGATCTAGACCTTGCTCTAGACCCTGACCCAGACCCCGCCCATTCCTGAGCTCTAGACCCTGATCTAGACCCTGACTTAGGTCCAGCCCAAGCCCCAGCTCTAGGCCCCGATCTTGACCCTGACCTAGATCGAGCCCAAGCCCAAGATCAAGACCCTGCCCCAGATCAGGATCAGGTTCCAGATTTGGACACAGCACACGACAACGTTCCAGATCTAGGGCTAGATCTGGACCAAGATCAAGGTCCAGATCTGCGCTAAGATCCAGATCAAGATCTAGATCTTGATCCTGCTCTGTCTTCATTCCTGTTGTACATGCCCAGACCAGTCTTTTAGGTTTTCGCTTTGCTTCCAGTTGTCTTTCTTCTTTCTGGGTGCCTCCCTGCTTTTGGCTTGTTTTTGCAGTTTCTTCTCCCTTAGTTTGCTTCCCCTAGTTCAGTTTCCACCCTTAGTTGCCTCCTTAGTTTCCCCCTTAGTTGCCTCCTTAGGCCCCCCCCCCCCCACACACACCCCCCTCCCCCCCTTTTTTCTCTTAGTTTCTCGCATAGTTTTCCTTTTAGTCCTCTTAGTTTGCATCTCCTCTTTCAGTCTTCTGATCCGGTGACGGTTAGAGGTTGCAATGTTATGGCCCCCCCCTTCATAGGTCTTTTTTCTTAGTAGTCCTAGCCCCTTCTCTTGGGCTTCCTGTTTTTGGCTTCTTCCTTGCCTCTCTGGTTTGTTTGTCTTCTGTTCCTCGTCCTCCTTTGTCCCTTAGTCCCTTACGTACGCGCCAGGTGGGGTCCGTCCCTTAGCTGTCCCTTAACCGTTCTTGTCTTTTCTTTGGTCTTTCTCCTTGGTCACAAAGGGCTGATTTTA
The DNA here is from genome assembly GCA_013435795.1 of Chlamydomonas sp. ICE-L. Lineage (NCBI taxonomy): Eukaryota > Viridiplantae > Chlorophyta > Chlorophyceae > Chlamydomonadales > Chlamydomonadaceae > Chlamydomonas > Chlamydomonas sp. ICE-L. The sequence continues at coordinate 40,898 of JACBWV010000306.1, forward strand.
TAAGTTGCGCCTTTTCCTGGTTTCCCCCCTTTGTAAAAAAAAAAAAAAAAAAAAAAAAATTAAAACGCCGCCACCAGACCTTTTCTCCCTCATTTCTCGCAACTACTCCTTACTCCCATCCCTCGCAGTGAACGCTGGAACGCAGTGGACCTGGCCTGGACCCCTCATCATTGTAACCGCGGCGCTGTCAGTCTGTACTGGTTTTCAGGCTCATTAAACGCCGGCCACCAGACCTTATCTCCCTCATTTCTCGCAACTCCTTACTCCCCATCCCTCGCAGTGAACGCTGGAACGCAGTGGACCTGGCCTGGACCCCTCATCATTGTACCGCGGCGCTGTCAGTCTGTACTGGTTTTCAGGCTCATTAAACGCCGGCCACCAGACCTTATCTCCCTCATTTCTCGCAACTCCTTACTCCCCATCCCTCGCAGTGAACGCTGGAACGCAGTGGACCTGGCCTGGACCCCTCATCATTGTACCCGCGGCGCTGTCAGTCTGTACTGGTTTTCAGGCTCATTAAACGCCGGCCACCAGACCTTATCTCCCTCATTTCTCGCAACTCCTTACTCCCCATCCCTCGCAGTGAACGCTGGAACGCAGTGGACCTGGCCTGGACCCCTCATCATTGTACCGCGGCGCTGTCAGTCTGTACTGGTTTTCAGGCTCATTAAACGCCGGCCACCAGAACCTTATCTCCCTCATTTCTCGCAACTCCTTACTCCCCATCCCTCGCAGTGAACGCTGGAACGCAGTGGACCTGGCCTGGACCCCTCATCATTGTACCGCGGCGCTGTCAGTCTGTACTGGTTTTCAGGCTCATTAAACGCCGGCCACCAGACCTTATCTCCCTCATTTCTCGCAACTCCTTACTCCCCATCCCTCGCAGTGAACGCTGGAACGCAGTGGACCTGGCCTGGACCCCTCATCATTGTACCGCGGCGCTGTCAGTCTGTACTGGTTTTCAGGCTCATTAAAACGCCGGCCACCAGACCTTATCTCCCTCATTTCTCGCAACTCCTTACTCCCCCATCCCTCGCAGTGAACGCTGGAACGCAGTGGACCTGGCCTGGACCCCTCATCATTGTACCGCGGCGCTGTCAGTCTGTACTGGTTTTCAGGCTCATTAAACGCCGGCCACCAGACCTTATCTCCCTCATTTCTCGCAACTCCTTACTCCCCATCCCTCGCAGTGAACGCTGGAACGCAGTGGACCTGGCCTGGACCCCTCATCATTGTACCGCGGCGCTGTCAGTCCTGTACTGGTTTTCAGGCTCATTAAACGCCGGCCACCAGACCTTATCTCCCTCATTTCTCGCAACTCCTTACTCCCCATCCCTCGCAGTGAACGCTGGAACGCAGTGGACCTGGCCTGGACCCCTCATCATTGTACCGCGGCGCTGTCAGTCTGTACTGGTTTTCAGGCTCATTAAACGCCGGCCACCAGACCTTATCTCCCTCATTTCTCGCAACTCCTTACTCCCCATCCCTCGCAGTGAACGCTGGAACGCAGTGGACCTGGCCTGGACCCCTCATCATTGTACCGCGGCGCTGTCAGTCTGTACTGGTTTTCAGGCTCATTAAACGCCGGCCACCAGACCTTATCTCCCTCATTTCTCGCAACTCCTTACTCCCCATCCCTCGCAGTGAACGCTGGAACGCAGTGGACCTGGCCTGGACCCCTCATCATTGTACCCGCGGCGCTGTCAGTCTGTACTGGTTTTCAGGCTCATTAAACGCCGGCCACCAGACCTTATCTCCCTCATTTCTCGCAACTCCTTACTACTCCCCATCCCTCGCAGTGAACGCTGGAACGCAGTGGACCTGGCCTGGACCCCTCATCATTGTACCGCGGCGCTGTCAGTCTGTACTGGTTTTCAGGCTCATTAAACGCCGGCCACCAGACCTTATCTCCCTCATTTCTCGCAACTCCTTACTCCCCCATCCCTCGCAGTGAACGCTGGAACGCAGTGGACCTGGCCTGGACCCCTCATCATTGTACCCGCGGCGCTGTCAGTCTGTACTGGTTTTCAGGCTCATTAAACGCCGGCCACCAGACCTTATCTCCCTCATTTCTCGCAACTCCTTACTCCCCCTCCCTCGCAGTGAACGCTGGAACGCAGTGGACCTGGCCTGGACCCCTCATCATTGTACCGCGGCGCTGTCAGTCTGTACTGGTTTTCAGGCTCATTAAACGCCGGCCACCAGACCTTATCTCCCTCATTTCTCGCAACTCCTTACTCCCCATCCCTCGCAGTGAACGCTGGAACGCAGTGGACCTGGCCTGGACCCCTCATCATTGTACCGCGGCGCTGTCAGTCTGTACTGGTTTTCAGGCTCATTAAACGCCGGCCACCAGACCTTATCTCCCTCATTTCTCGCAACTCCTTACTCCCCATCCCTCGCAGTGAACGCTGGAACGCAGTGGACCTGGCCTGGACCCCTCATCATTGTAACCGCGGCGCTGTCAGTCTGTACTGGTTTTCAGGCTCATTAAACGCCGGCCACCAGACCTTATCTCCCTCATTTCTCGCAACTCCTTACTCCCCATCCCTCGCAGTGAACGCTGGAACGCAGTGGACCTGGCCTGGACCCCTCATCATTGTACCGCGGCGCTGTCAGTCTGTACTGGTTTTCAGGCTCATTAAACGCCGGCCACCAGACCTTATCTCCCTCATTTCTCGCAACTCCTTACTCCCCATCCCTCGCAGTGAACGCTGGAACGCAGTGGACCTGGCCTGGACCCCTCATCATTGTACCGCGGCGCTGTCAGTCTGTACTGGTTTTCAGGCTCATTAAACGCCGGCCACCAGACCTTATCTCCCTCATTTCTCGCAACTCCTTACTCCCCATCCCTCGCAGTGAACGCTGGAACGCAGTGGACCTGGCCTGGACCCCTCATCATTGTACCGCGGCGCTGTCAGTCTGTACTGGTTTTCAGGCTCATTAAACGCCGGCCACCAGACCTTATCTCCCTCATTTCTCGCAACTCCTTACTCCCCATCCCTCGCAGTGAACGCTGGAACGCAGTGGACCTGGCCTGGACCCCTCATCATTGTACCGCGGCGCTGTCAGTCTGTACTGGTTTTCAGGGCTCATTAAACGCCGGCCACCAGACCTTATCTCCCTCATTTCTCGCAACTCCTTACTCCCCATCCCTCGCAGTGAACGCTGGAACGCAGTGGACCTGGCCTGGACCCCTCATCATTGTACCCGCGGCGCTGTCAGTCTGTACTGGTTTTCAGGCTCATTAAACGCCGGCCACCAGACCTTATCTCCCTCATTTCTCGCAACTCCTTACTCCCCATCCCTCGCAGTGAACGCTGGAACGCAGTGGACCTGGCCTGGACCCCTCATCATTGTACCGCGGCGCTGTCAGTCTGTACTGGTTTTCAGGCTCATTAAACGCCGGCCACCAGACCTTATCTCCCTCATTTCTCGCACTCCTTACTTCCCCATCCCTCGCAGTGAACGCTGGAACGCAGTGGACCTGGCCTGGACCCCTCATCATTGTAACCACCGCGGCGCTGTCAGTCTGTACTGGTTTTCAGGCTCATTAAACGCCGGCCACCAGACCTTATCTCCCTCATTTCTCGCAACTCCTTACTCCCCATCCCTCGCAGTGAACGCTGGAACGCAGTGGACCTGGCCTGGACCCCTCATCATTGTAACCCGCGGCGCTGTCAGTCTGTACTGGTTTTCAGGCTCATTAAACGCCGGCCACCAGACCTTATCTCCCTCATTTCTCGCAACTCCTTACTCCCCATCCTCGCAGTGAACGCTGGAACGCAGTGGACCTGGCCTGGACCCCTCATCATTGTACCGCGGCGCTGTCAGTCTGTACTGGTTTTCAGGCTCATTAAACGCCGGCCACCAGACCTTATCTCCCTCATTTCTTCGCAACTCCTTACTCCCCATCCCTCGCAGTGAACCTGGAACGCAGTGGACCTGGCCTGGGACCCCTCATCATTGTACCTGCGGCGCTGTCAGTCTGTACTGGTTTTCAGGCTCATTAAACGCCGTCCACCAGACCTTATCTCCCTCATTTCTCGCAACTGCCTTACTTCTCCCCATCCCTCGCAGTGAACGCTGGAACGCAGTGGGACCTGGCCTGGACCCCTCATCATTGTACCGCGGCGCTGTCAGTCTGTACTGGTTTTCATGCTCATTAAACGCCGGCCACCAGACCTTATCTCCCTCATTTCTCGCAACTCCATACTCCCCATCCCCAAACCTCGCAGTGAAACGCTCGGAAACGCGGTGGACCTGGCCTGGAAAAAAAAAACAAAAAGAAAACCCCCCTCATCATTGTACCGCGGCGCTGTCAGTCTGTACTGGTTTTCAGGCTCATTAAACCCGCCACCAGACCTTATCTCCTCATTTCTTCTCGCACTTCCTTACTACTTTTTCCCCATCCCTCGCAGTGCAACGCTGGAACGCAGTGGACCTGGCCTTGAGGACCCTCTCATTGTACCCGCGGGCGCTGTCAGTCTGTACTCGGGTTTTTCAGGCTCATTAAACGCCGGCCACCAGACCTTTATCTCCCTCATTTTCTCTCATTTCTCGCAACTCCTTAATCCTACTCTCCCCATCCCTCGCAGTGAACCTGGAACGCATTTGGAATCTTTCCTGGACCCCTCATCATTGTAGTACCCGCGGCTCTGTCCCATCTGTACCTGGTTTTCATTCAGCGCATTAAACGCCGGGCCACAGACCTTATCCCCCCGCATTTCTCGTAACTTACTCCTTACTTCCCTTACGCCCCATCCCCGCAGTGAACGCTGAACGCAGTGGACCTGGCTGGCCCCCCTCCATCATTGTACCTCGGCGCCTGTCAGTCTGTACTGGTTTTCAGGCTCATTAAACGCCGGCCACCGACCTTATCTCCCCCTCATTTCTCGGCACTCCTTACTCCCCATCCCTCGCATGTGAAACTCTTGGAACGCAGTGGACCTGGCCTGGACCCCCTCATCATTGTACCGCGGCGCTGTCGTCCTGTCTGGTTTTTTCAGGCTCATTAAACGCCGGCCACCAGACCTTAGCTCCCTATTTCTCTACTCTTACTCCCCATCCCTCGCAGTGAACGCTGGAACAGTGAGACCTGGCCTGGACCCCTCATCATTGTACCCGGCGGCGCTGTTCAGTCCTGTACTGGTTTTCAGGCTCATTAAACCCGGCCACCAGTCCTTATCTCCCCTCATTTCTCGCAACTCCTTACTCCCCCATCCCTCGCAGTGAACGCTGGAACGCAGTGGAACCTGGCCTGGACCCCTCCATCATTGTACCGCGGCGCTGTCATCTGTACTGGTTTTCAGGCTCATTAAACGCCGGCCACCAGACCTTATCTCCCTCATTTCTCGCAACTCCTTACTCCCTCCCCATCCCTCGCAGTGAACGCTGGAACGCAGTGGACCTGGCCTGGACCCCTCATCATTGAACCGCGGCGCTGTCAGTCTGTACTGGTTTTCAGGCTCATTAAACCGCCGGCCACCAGACCTTATCTCCCTCATTTCTCGCAACTCCTTACTCCCCATCCCTCGCAGTGAACGCTGGAACGCAGTGGACCTGGCCTGGACCCCTCATCATTGTACCGCGGCGCTGTCAGTCTGTACTGGTTTTCAGGCTCATTAAACGCCGGCCACCAGACCTTATCTCCCTCATTTCTCGCAACTCCTTACTCCCCCATCCCTCTCAGTGAACGCTGGAACGCAGTGGACCTGGCCTGGACCCCTCATCATTGTACCGCGGCGCTGTCATTCTGTACTGGTTTTCAGGCTCATTAAACGCCGGCCACCAGACCTTATCTCCCTCATTTCTCGCAACTCCTTACTCCCCATCCCTCGCAGTGAACGCTGGAACGCAGTGGACCTGGCCTGGACCCCTCATCATTGTACCGCGGCGCTGTCAGTCTGTACTGGTTTTCAGGCTCATTAAACCCGGCCACCAGACCTTATCTCCCTCATTTCTCGCAACTCCTTACCTCCCATCCTCGCAGTGAACGCTGGAACACAGTGGACCTGGCCTGGACCCCTCATCATTGTACCGCGGCGCTGTCAGTCTGTACTGGTTTTCAGGCTCATTAAACGCCGGCACCAGACCTTTCTCCCTCATTTCTCGCAACTCCTTACTCCCATCCCTCGCAGTGAACGCTGGAACGCAGTGGACCTGGCCTGGACCCCTCATCATTGTACCGCGGCGCTGTCAGTCTGTACTGGTTTTCAGGCTCATTAAACGCCGGCCACCAACCTTATCTCCCTCATTTCTCGCAACTCCTTACTCCCCATCCCTCGCAGTGAACGCTGGAACGCAGTGGACCTGGCCTGGACCCCTCATCATTGTACCGCGGCGCTGTCAGTCTGTACTGTTTTTCAGGCTCATTAAACGCCGGCCACCAGACCTTATCTCCCTCATTTCTCGCAACTCCTTACTCCCCATCCCTCGCAGTGAACGCTGGAACGCAGTGGACCTGCCTGGACCCCTCATCATTGTACCGCGCGCGTGTCAGTCGTACTGGTTTCAGGCTCATTAAACGCCGGCCACCAGACCTTATCTCCCTCATTTCTCGCAACTCCTTACTCCCCATCCCTCGCATGAACGCTGGACGCAGTGGACCTGGCCTGGACCCCTCATCATTGTACCGCGGCGCTGTCAGTCTGTACTGGTTTTCAGGCTCATTAAACGCCGGCCACCAGACCTTATCCTCATTCTCTCGCAACTCCTTACTCCCCATCCCTCGCAGTGAACGCTGGAACGCAGTGGACCTGGCCTGGACCCCTCATCATGTACCCGGCGCGTCAGTCTGTACTGGTTTTCAGGCTCATTAAACGCCGGCCACCAGACCTTATCTCCCTCATTTCTCGCAACTCCTTACTCCCCACCCCTCGCAGTGAACGCTGGAACGCAGTGGACCTGGCCTGGACCCCTCATCATGTACCGCGGCGCTGTCAGTCTGTACTGGTTTTCAGGCTCATTAAACGCCGGCCACCAGACCTATCTCCCTCATTTTCCGCAACTCCTTACTCCCCATCCCTCGCAGTGAACGCTGGAACGCAGTGGACCTGGCCTGGACCCCATCATTTGTACCCGCGCGCTGTCAGTCTGTATGGTTTTCAGGCTCATTAAACGCCGGCCACCAGACCTTATCTCCCTCATTTCTCTCGCAACTCCTTACTCCCACCCCTCGCAGTGAACGCTGGAAACGCAGTGGACCTGGCCTGGACCCCTCATCATGTACCGCGGCGCTGTCAGTCTGTACTGGTTTTCAGGCTCATTAAACGCCGGCCACCAGACCTTACTCCCTCATTTTCGCCACTCCTTACTCCCCCCCCTCGCATTGAACGCTGGAACGCAGTGGACCTGGCCTGGACCCCTCATCATTGTACCGCGGCGCTGTCAGTCTGTACTGGTTTTCAGGCTCATTAAACGCCGGCCACCAGACCTTATCTCCCTCATTTCTCGCAACTCCTTACCTCCCCCCCCCTGCAGTGAACGCTGGAACGCAGTGGACCTGGCCTGGACCCCTCATCATTGAACCGCGGCGCTGTCAGTCTACACAATTATTCACATTCATCAATCCCCCCACAACTACTCAGGAAATGCGAACTGTAACCTCGCTGCCCGTTGATTTCCTCTGCTCTACACATATCAGAAGCTCGTTTAGTTACTGGCGCTATAGAGTTAATCCATACACTCTGTGCGCCCAACACATCTCACGGGGCAACGGGCGTTACGCTTCTAGCTTCTATCAATGAGGGTATAAGAAAAGCTCCCCATACCGGGTTGCGGGGTAACCACTTAAAAGTCTTTGGCTTGCTAAAGCAAAAATAATTTGAAACACACTTTTTATTATTGCTTAACCCTGGCGGGGTTTGCACACACACTATCACCCCCAACCTTAATATAAACCACCCAAAGGGGGGTTGCTCTAACGGTGGTTAGTATGAGCTTTATTTTGTACTTTATTGGTTGAGCCCATTTACGAGCAAAGCCCATTCTAACTAAACCCACCCTTTATATAAGCATCTCTCAAAGCACCCTTTTTCAAAGGGGTGCCCTTTATAAAATTAAAGGGTGTGGACCCTCTGATTTCTATTTACATCTGACTTTCCTCGGGGTACACGTCTCCCCCATGGGGGACCGCTCACACCACCTAACCCTACACCCTTATAAAGACCCCCCTACAATAAGAAAAAGGGGGCGGGGTCTTGCTCTACTGGCGGTTATCGCGGACCGTGGTTGAAGTCCGCGTGATATAGACCTCTGAAATGAGCTTCCTCACCCCCTCACCCCCCCCAAACACTTTCCCAATGCCCCCTAGGCCGAGCACTTTTAGGGGCAATATGCATCTAAATACCAGCCTTTGCTTTTTAACTACACATACCTCTCTAGAGAGACTCTGTTTGCTAGTGCCTCTCCATCTCAATATGGTATCTAAAACGCAAAGCTTCCTTCTTAGCGACGGCATATTTTCCCCTTTTGGGGCTTCCTGCCGGCCTAACCCTTTTAGCCGGGTAACCCTAAACAGGAGCTAAGGTGCCTAGCCAAGCACAGCACTTCAATAGTTATTAAAAAAAAAATTGCTCTTTTAAAAATCAGTAGCCAGGTTCCTTTTTTCCTCGGCCTTACATGATTTAAAAATAAAACAGTCATTTAGATTGAGTTACCCCTTCCCAAACCACTGGCGGTTCTTTTTAAAACCGCTGACAACATTTAAACTAGTTCTGGGATCCCAGTTTATGCCCCCTTTTCTAATGCGACCCCCCCCCCCTCCCTTAATTCTTCTCTATGTCGCCGGGGGTGTCCCAAGACCAGACCTATAAGCCCATAACAAAAGGCGCAACCAGGGTTTTGCTTTTAGTACCTCAAACCCCCTCTTTTAAACCAGTTCGCCAGACTCCCCTAAGTGAAACCCACCCCCTCCCGCTTCTTGATATGGGACTCCCTCAACTCCGCGGCGGGGCCCACAGAGACGGGTTGGCTATAGCTTTAACTATTAACCCCTGGAACCCCCTAATGCCCTAGGGCAGAGTGGGCCCTTTTTATCGTCCTCTCCCGCGCTCCTTGGAAGGGGTTGATCAACCTCTCCTTAACTATTCAAGCTACGTACACATTGCGAAGTTTCTCCGCTAGTAAGTATAGTTTTACCCACCAAACAAAATTGGCGGTACGGCGCGCTTAGCCCCCCCCGGGGGATGGCCCCTCCCCTCTCTCACCCCCCTTAATACCGCCCCCGTATAAGAAAAAACGGGGGGGGATTGCCCGTATCGGGGTCCAAGAGGCGGAACTTTCACCCTTAACCCGCCCTATAATTGTTGCCCTTGAAACTAGGGCCACCAGAAGGTTATAAAACTCATTTTGATAGCCTCATAGAGGGTCCATTAAAGTTTTACAGTCGATCAAAGCTTTGCCACCCCCATCCCGGACTCTACTAAAATAGCAAATATCCCCCATCTCTGGCTCCTCCCTTATCATAATTTGACTTTCTTTTCCCCCCCACTTTTAAAGGGGTTAGTCTTAACTCACACTAAACTTTGCTTCTCTATAAAAATTTATTATATAAAACAAATCCAGTCCACAAAGACCTTACAAAAAACAACTATCTCCGAACATTGTTCCAAAATTAAAACTGAATTTAATTATAAAAATATGCATCAAACTCCTAAAGTTACCCAAAAGTTTGTAATTACACAGAGGGATAGGAATTGCTTCACAAAACGCAAAATGTTGATGCAGCCTTCACGAACTCTGGTCTAATTTTCATGTCACAAAGGTATTATTACACCGTTCAAAAAAAGCCTATCCGCCAGTTTTAAAATTCGGAAACCTATTGCGCCGCTCGCGTTGTTGTCCCTTTCACGAGGTGACGTTAGTATGGCTTCCTTTAGACTCGATTATTCCCAAACTTAGCTTCTTCTCGCGTAAAGATATTTCCAAGGGATTGCACAAACAGTTTTTTGATAACATGGTAACCCTCTATAGTTTAGGTCTTAGAAGAACATTAACTGTTCCCCATCAAATTGAAGCCTACCTTCTAAAGTTGATCGTGTTCGTGGGATTGATATTTCTATTATAACTCCAGCAAACAATCCCAATCAGAGCGTTTTTCCTTCTTAAAGAATTTGGTTTACCTTTTACTAAAAAATTAATGAAAATCTATTTAACATGGGCACCAGCCATTTTATTAAGTTTCTAACCACTCTGCAAACACTTCTCTCAAACTTCGTCACAAAAGCTATGATTCTTTGTTACCACTATTTGAGAGCTACCTGTTGGAAAGTCGCTCCACATCCATTTCTTCACTCTTTAACCCTTTAAAGAATTTTTTATGACCTTTATAGGCCAGAGCCCATAAACCACTTCAGAGTATAGCCTCTCAGTCTCATAGCGTTTGGTCTATAGTTAATAGCAATATTCGTCGCCCCTACTCTTATTGACTCCTCTATACCCCAGCGTTTGACTGATTCAAGTCCCTATTCTTTGAAGGCGTGTGCCACATGCCCTTATTTGAAGGCGGGAAAAGATCTCTCCCGCACTAACCCCCCTGGGTAAAGGCGCGCGTACGGGCGCCCTCCCCCCGGCGGGGGACCCTCCCTCTAACCCCATACATACCCCCCCCCCCTTTTCTATTTAGAGGGGGGTCCATTAAGGGGTTGAGCCCACGTGGGGCTCTCCTCTTTATCTTCCTTAGGGCATTGGATACCGACAGTGTTTGTCACAGTGCCTCTCCCTCCAGTCCCCCCCCCCCCCCCCGGCGCTTTTTTGTATGGTGTTTCAGGCTCAGTAAACGCCGGCCACCAGACCTATTCCTCATTTCTCGGTAACTCTACTCCCCATCCTCTCACAGTAGTGAACGCTGTTGGTTGATGATGGATGCTTTGGAGCTGCGAATGGTGGATGGAACGCAGTGGACCTTGGCCTTGGACCCCTATTCATTGGTACCGCGGGCTTGACATTGTTTTGTCATCTCCCTTTCTATTACTGGTTTTCAGGATCAATTATTAAACGCCCGGCCACCACAGACCCTTATCATCCCCTCATCCCTCGCAGTGACGAGTTGGTTGGAACGAGTGGACTGGCCGCGGTGGACCCCTCATCTCTCATCATTTGTGTAACCGCGGCGCTGTTTTGTTTTTTTTTTGTCAGTCGTACTGTTTCAGGCTCATTAAACGCCGGCATCCAGAACCTTATTCCCATTCTCACGCCAACCCTTACTCCCCATCCCTCGCACGCGTGTGAACGTGGTGTGGACGCAAGTGGACCTGGCCTGACCCCCTCCCTCATCATTGTTACCGCGGCGCGCTCGGCGCTGTCAGTCTGTTGTACTGGTTTTCAGGAGGCTCATTAGACGCCTGGCCACCAGGACATTAGCTCCCTCATTTCTCGAAACTCTTACTCCCCATCCCTCGCAGTAAGGGAAAGAGGTGAAAGGAAAGGGAAAGAAGCAGAGTGGTGGAACTGGCCTGGGACCATAAGAATGTACCGCGGCGCTCTTTTGTCAGTATTGTTTTTTTTGTACTGGTTTCAGCGCTCATTAAACGCCGGCCACCAGACCTATCTCCCTCATTTCTTGCAACTCTTAACCTCCCCATCCCTTGCAGTGATAAGCATGGAACGGGTGGACCTGGCACTGGACCACCCTCATCCTTGTACCGCGGCGCTTTTTCAGTCGTTACCTGGTTTCAGGCTCATTAAACGCCCCGGCCACCAGACCTTATCTCCATATCATTTCTCGAACTCATGACGTACCAAATAAATAGAAAAGTGAGTGAGGAGTGAGTGAAAGCGGATGGACGGGTGGAATGTGGATGGCTGGAAACGCAGTGTGGACCTGGCCCGGACCCCTCTCTGATGTTTGTACCGCGGCGCTTTTGTCAGTCTTGTTGTTACTGGGTTTTTTTCAGGCTCATATTAAAACGCCGGCCACCAGACCTTATCTCCCTCATTTGGCTCGCAACTCATACTCCCCATCCCTCGCACAGTAGGATGTTTGAACGCTTGGCGGAACGCAGTGGATTGGCCTGGACCCCTCATCATTTGTACCGCGGCGTGGTTCTGCAGTCTGTATGGTTTTTCAGGCTCATAAACGCCGGCACCACCAGACCTTATCTCCTCATTTATCAGAACTTCTTACTTCCCCCATTTCCCTCGCAAGGACGTTGGGTGAACGTGGAACGCAGTGGACCTGGGCCTGGAACCTCATCATTGTACCGCGTGGCGACGGCGGTGCTGTTGTTGGTATGTCTTCTGATTGTTTTGCACTTCGCTGTCACGTCTATGTTGTACTGGTTTTCAGGCTCATTTTAAACGCCGGCCCACAAGAACCTTTATCTCCCTGTTTCTCGCAAAACTCCTTACTCCCCATCCCTAGCGCAGACGTGTGAACGCTGGTGGAACGAAGTGCAGTGAGAACCGGGCCCTGGACCACCTCATCATGTGTAACGCGGGGCGCTGTCACTCTGTCTGGTTTCAGGCTCATTAGACGCCGCCACCAGACCTTTATCTCCACTCATTGTCTCGCAACAAACCTCCTTACTCCCCATCCCTCGCAGTGAAGTGTAAGCTGGAACGCAGAGTGGACCTGGCCCTGAGACCCCTCCTTCATCATTGTACCGCGCGCGTCAGTCGGTACTGGTTTTCAGGCTCAAAACGCCGGCCACCAGACCCTTATCTCCATCATTTCTCGCAAACCCCTTTACTCCCCATCCCTCGCACGGTGACGCTGGATGGTTGGAACGCAGTGGAACCTGCGCATTGGACACCCCTCATATTTGTACCGCGGGCCCTGGGCCCATCGCTTGTTCAGTTTATACTGAGTTTCATTTTTTACAGGCTCATTTTAAACGCCGGAGCGGCAACCCAGGACCGTATTCCCTCCAAGTTCTAGCAGATGGCGTGAATGTGGTGAACGCTTGTGATTGGAACGCAGTGTGGACCTGGCCTGGACCCCCTCATCATGGTACCGCGGCGCTGCTCAGTCTGTGTACTGCGTTTCAGTCGATTAATTTTTAAACGCCGGCCACCAGACACCTGTATTATCTCCCTCTTTCTCGCAACTCCCTTAATCCCCAATCCCTCGCTACTTGAACGCAGGTGAACTGTGGAATGGATGGAATTTGTGGTTTGGTGGTGGAAGCAGTGAGTGTGTGGTGGCATGGCCTGGGGAACCCCTATCATGTAAAGCGGCGATTTCGTCAGTCTGTATGTACTGGTTTTCAGCTCATAGTTAGACGCCGGCACCCAGACCATATCTCCCTCATTTCTCGCAACCTCCGTTAAATCCCCATCCTCGGCAGGTGCAGTGAACAGCTGGATGGAAACGTCGTAGTGGGAAACCTGCCTGGACCCCTAATCATTGTGAACCGCGGCGCTGTTGTCAGTTGTTGTACTGGTTTTCGGCTCATTAAACGCGGCCACCGACCTTATCTCCCTCATTTCTCGGCAACTCCTTACTCCCTCCCCATCCCTCGGGGCAGTATGTGAAAGATGGATGGTGGTGGAAGGAGTGCGACCTCATGGCCACTGGGACCCCTCATCTCATCATCATTGTACCGCGCGGCTGTCAGTCTGTATGGTTTTCAGGCTCATTAAACGGCCGGCCACCAGACCTTATCTCCCCTCATTTCTCGCAACCTCCTTACTCCCCATCCCGCGAGGTGAAAGAGCGATGGAAAGAAGAAGCAGTGTGGAAGTGGACATGGCCTGTATGGACCATATAATCATTTGCCTCATCATTGTACGACGGCGATTTTGTCAGTCTTTAATGGTTTTTTTCAGGGGACTCATTTATTAAACGCGGCCACCAGACCTTATCTGCCTCATTTTCTCGCAACTCCTTACTCCCAATCCCTCGCACCGTGAAACGTGGGTGGATGAAGCGCAGTGACCTGCTCCTGGACCCCCCCTCATCATTGTACCGCGGGGGGCCGCCTTCGTATTGTCAGTAGTGTACGGGTTCAGGTCATTATTAAACGCCCGGCCACCACCAGACCTTATCTCCCTCATTCTCGCAACTTCCTTACTCCAAATCCCTCGCAGGGGAACGCCTGGACGCAGTGGACTGGCAATGGACCCTATCATGTACCGCGGCGCTGTCAGTCGGACTGTTCTGTATGGTTTTATGGTTTTTTTTTTTCAGGCTCATTAAAACGCCAAAGCCACCAGACCTTATCTCCCCCATTTCTCGCAAACTCCTACTCGAGTCCCCCATCCCTCGCAGTGAACGCTGCGTTGCGTGTGGAAGAAGTGGAAATGGAATGGAAAAATATAAGTTGGGCGAACAAGCAGGAAACTGTCAGTCCTGTACTGGTTGTAAGGACATGAGAAGAAGGAACCACCCTCAGACATTATCTCCTAATTTCTCGAAACTTCCTCTCCTCTACCATCCATGCGAAGTGAACGCTGGAACGCAGTGGACCTGGCACTGGACCTCCCATCATTTGTACCGCGGGGTGATCAGTCGATTCTGGTTTCACCAGGCCCAATAAACGCATGACACCGGGCACACCTTATCTCCATCATTCTCGCAACTCCTTAAATCCCCATCCCTTGCATGAACGCTGGTGGAACGACAGTGGACCTGGCCTGGACCCCTAATCATTGTACCGCGGGACGCCTTGTCAGTCTGTACTGGTTTTCAGGCTCATTTAAAGCCGGCCACCAGACCTGATCTCCCTCATATTCTCGCAACTCCTTTACTCAACAAATAAGAAGAAGTGAAAGATGGGATGGAACGAAGTGGACCTGGCAATGCGAAACAACAACTAATCATCATTGTACCGCCGGAGGGCGCGGTTGTGTCAGTCTGTACTGGTTTTCAGGTCTCATTAAACGCCCGGACACCAATGACTTATCTCCTCATTTTATCGCACTCCTTACTCCCCATCCCTCGCAGTGAACGCTGGTGGGGATCGTAACGCAGTGGAACTGGCCTGGGACCCCTCAGCATTTTGTACCCGCGGCGCTTTTCTGTTGTCGTCTTGTTTTGTACTGGTTTTCAGGCTATTAAACAGTCGGCCAACCAGACCTTATATCCCTCATTTCTCGCAAACCTCCGAACCTCCCCCATCCCCGCAGTAGACAACGCTGGAATCGCAGTGGACCTGGCCTGGGACCCCTAATAATTTGTACCGCGGCGCTGTTTGTCTGTCAGTCTGTGTACTGGTTTCAGGTCATTAAACGCGGCCACCAGACCTTATCTCCCTCATTTCCTCGCAACTCCTCCCCCAATCCCTCGCAGTGAACGCTGTGGAACGCAAGTGGTGGACCTGGCCTGGGCACCCCTCCTCATTGTACAGCGGCGCTTTGTCAGTCTGGATACTGGTTGATCAGGGCCTCAGTAGACCGCCGGACACCACAGACATTTATCTCCCTCATGTTCCGCAAACTCCTTAATCCCCATCCTCGCAGTGAACGCTGGAACGCAGTTGGACCTGCCTGGACCCGTCATCATTGTACCGGACGGCGCTTGGTTCAGTCGTACTGGTTTTCTCAGGCTCATTAAACGCGGCCAAACAGACCTTATCGCCCTCATTTCTCGCAACTCCTTACCTCCCCATCCCTCGCAGTGAAGCGCGTGAGTGGTGGGTTTGGATGGAATGGAATTGTTGGAACGCAGTGGACCTTGGCGGACCCCTTCATAATTGTACCGCGGCGCGCTGAGCTGTCAGGAGTGTACTGGTTTCAGGCTCAATTTAAACGCGGCACCAGACATTATCTCCCGGATTTCTCGCAACTCCTTAATAAAAATAAAGGAGAAACGGGTGTGTGAGGTAGAATGTGCGCGGTGAATGTGAGCGTTGAACAGCTGTCAATCAAGGTGAACTGAGTGAAACGCTGGTTGGGTGGAACGCAAGTGCAGTGAGACCGGCCTGGCTGGACCCCTAATAATTGCTACAGCGGCGCTGCTTAGATGTCATTCTGCTTCTGTCGTTCTCTTGTACTGGTTTTCAGGCCTCATTTAAAACGCCGGCCCACACCAGAACTTATCTCCCTCATTTCTCGCAACTCCTTACTCCCATCCCGCGCAGTGAACGTGCACGCTGGTGGAACGCAGTGGACCTGGCCCTTGGGGGACCCCTCCTCATCATTGTTACCGCTGCGCTGCACTATGTTTGTCAGTCTGTACTGGTTTTCAGGATCATTAAATAAAGCCGGCCACCAGACTTATCTCCCTCATTTCTCGCAACTCCTCTTACCACCATCCCTCGCAGGTGAACGCTGGAGGTGGAATTGGTGTGGATGGAACGCAAGTGAAGTGGGAGTGGACCTGGCCTGGACCCCTCATCATTGTACCGCCGGCGCTGTCAGTCTGTGTACGTTTCAGGCCATATTAAAACGCCGGCCACCAGCCTTATCTCCTCATTTCTCGGCAAATCCTTCCTACTCCCCATCCATTCGCACTCAGTGTGAACGCCTATACGTGTGCGATGGAACGCAGATGTGAGGGACCTGGCCCAGGACCCCCTCATAATTGTACCGCGGCGCTGTCAGTTGTAAAGTCATTTGTACTGTTTTCAGGGCTCAATTAAACGCGGGGCCCACCAGACCTTATATCTCCTCATTTCTAGACAACTCCTTACTCCCCATCCCTCGCATCGTAGTGAACGAGGGAACGCAGAAGTGCAGTGGAGTAGTGAGTGGAACTGGACTGGACCCCTCATCATTGTACAGCAGGGGGGCGGTCGATTTCTTTTTGTCAGTCTTTTTTGTACTGGGTTTTCAGGCTCTTTTAAACGACGGCCACCATGACCTTATTCTCCTTATTGCTCGCAAACCTCCTACTCCCATTCCCTCGCAGTTGAAGTGATACGCTGGGCAACGCAAGGGATAGTGGGAACAGGGACATGGGCTGGACCACCCATCATTGTACCGCGGCCGCTTCGCTTTGGTCCTTTGCTACAGCTCATTACTGGTTTGTTTCAGGCTCAATTTTATAAAAGCCTGGCCACCACGAACCTATATCTCCCTCATTTCTCGCAAATCCTTCACTCCATCCTCGCAGGAAGATGGAACGTCTAGTGTGGACTGAGCCTGGACCCCCCATCATTGTACCGCGGCCTTGGTCATTTAGTCAGGTCGTAACTGGTTTCAGGCCTATGCATAAACGCCTGGCCACCAGACCTTGAATCTCCCTCATTTCCTCGCTAACTCCCATATGACTCCTCATCCTCGCAAGTGACGCTGGGGACGGGGTCGTTGTGGACCCTGGTGCCCCTGGACCCCTCCATCATTGTACCAGACGGCGCGCTGTCAAGTCTGTACTGGTTTGCAGGCTGCATTAAGCGCCGGCCCACCAGACCTATCTCCCTCATTTCTCGCAAATCCATACTCCCCCATGCCCTCGGACAGTTGACGCTGGGCACGCAGTGGACCTGGCCTGGACCCCTCATCATTGTACCACGCGGCGCTGTCAGTCTGCTACTGGTTTCAGTGCTCATTAAACGTCCGGCCACCTGAACCTTATCTCCCTCATTTCTCGCAAACCCTTACTCCCGATCCCTCGCAGTGAACGCTGGAACGCAGTGGACCTGGCCTGACCACCTTCATCATTGACCGCGGCGCTGTCGTATGTTGTACTGGTTTTCAGGCTCATCAAACCCCGGCCACCAGACCTTAATCTCCCTCATTTCTCGCCAGACTCCTTTACTCCCCATCCCTCGCAGGTGTAACGCTGGAACGAGAGTGGAACTGGCCTGGGACCCTCATCATTGTTACCGCGGGCGCTGTCAGGTCTGTACTGTTCTCAGGCTCATTTAAAACGCGGACACCAGACCTTTATCTCCCTCATTTCTCGCAACTCTTTACTCCCCATGCATCGCAGGTGTGAGAACGCTGGGTGCTGTGGAACGAAGGGACCTGGCCGAAACCTCTCATTGTACCGCGGCGCGTGTCAGTCGTATGGTTTTCAGGCGCATGAAACGCTGAAACGCATTGGAACCTGGCCTGGACCCCTCACATTGTACGCCGCTGTCATTCTACACAATTATCCGCACATCAATCCCCACACACCCTCTTCAGGATTTGCGAAATTTCCTTTCTCGTACCTCGCTCCCGTTGAATTGATTTTTCTGCCCTACTCCTTCACCCCCTTTTCCCAGTACCTCCTATTTAAACCTTTTAAGTTATGCATAGGTATGCTTCCTCCCGTGGTCAAAGTTTATTTTCAACTTCTTCTTTTCTCCACCCTTCTTCCTTGCCCACAGCCTAATGCTCCACCTACACACACTTTCCCCCTCTATCACACCTCTTCAACCTCACACAGCCAAACACTCCCCCCCCCCCCCCCCCCCCCACACACACACACCTTTTTACCACCATACCCACAATCTCACTCCCCCACCACACCGCCCATAACCCCACACTCACCCCCCTATCACAGCACGTTCTTTCTACAAACCACCACCATCCTTCACATTGCACCCCTCACCCCCACCCCACCACCACAACATTGGCTAGGGCGGGCCAGTAAATCACCCCCTCCAAACACACACACACTCACACCTTCCCTCTTCACCACCTAACCCACACTCACTCCCCCACCACCACACTCAAAACCGCACACTCTCCCCCCTACCACCACAACACACCCCTCCCTACAACTTACCATCCACCCATACCTCCACAACACACCCCTCACCCCCATACCACCACCACCTTCCTGGTCTGGGCATGAAATTCGCTTAGATAGACCGGTCTGGGCGTGAAAATCGCCCAGACCACAGTTCCACTGGAGATTGCTCTTTTCCTATCTGGTTTGTTTGTCTTCTGTTCCCGTCCTCCTTTGTCCCTTACGTCGCCCAGGTGGTGTCCGTCCCTTAGCTGTCCCTTAGCCGTTCTTGACTTTTTCTTTGGTCTTTTCTCCTTGGTCACGAAGGGCTAGGTTTTATCAGTTGCGCCTTTTCCTGGTTCCCCCCTTTGTAAAAAAAAAAAAAAAAAAAAAAAAATCTTGCCGAGGTTTACCTTAGCGGTTAGGGGGCGGCGTTAGATCGCAGGACACGCAGGCTGAGTTACAAATGTGGTGTGTTCTACATCCCTTGTGATCTACAGTACCCTTGCTGTATCGACCCTACTTGCGAGAGTAGGAAGGGGGTGGTGAGGTTCGATTCCTTAGTATTTTGGCGTCCTGGCCCTAAGCAAACCTTGTAGGGAAGTACTGTCGGATTTCTGCCCTGGGGTGGTTCTCTAGTTATGTCTCCTTGATTCCGCCTCTAACGACCATGGCAGGGAGCTTGTCTGCCGTGGTCAACAGGGGTAGTGGTGAATGTCCGTTTAGTCGTGGGTTGGTATCTCTCACCAACCCTAAGTGCGCCTACTTTGCATATTGTAGGAGTGGCACCACCATTCGAACTGAATCCTCCGAGTCGCTGGTTTGTGTCGGGAGACCCACCTCCTGGGGTGCAAATCCTTTCAAAACTAAAAAAAAAAAAAAAAAAGACACCACCTGGGCGACTAAAGGGACAAAGGAGGACAGGAACTAAAGACAAACAAACCAGAGAGGCAAGGAACCAGAGAGGTTGTGGTCCTTCCTGCGTATAACCACCTTTGGCGCGATATGGCAGGTCCGTTTGTCCCGGGCTGAAAGACCCTGCAGTGTTTTTTTTATCTTATATCAGCAAGACCTTCGGATGTATGCCTTTCCTTCTTTTTCTGTGTTGCTCTTGGAGGTTACAGTGGTGTTTTGTTGGTTGGGGAGGAACAGTGTTGCTTGGAGGTGGGGGTGGTGCTCGGAAGGCCCTTAGTCCTTTGTCCTCCTAGTAATTAGTTTGTGTCCCTCGTTCTTTTGTCCCCTAGTCTTTTGGTCTTTTGTCTTCGAATCATTTGTCTTAGCAAACTTTTGGTCCATGTCCTCTAGCCTTTTTTTTTTTTCTTCCTCGGTCACGTAGGGCTTGGTTTTATCAGATGTTCCCCTTCCTGGTTCCACCCTTTGTAAAAAAAAAAAAAAAGACTGGACCATTCTGAGCCCCCACCACAAGGCTATCTGCCTTGCCCTTGGCCACCTTCACCAAGCCATCGCCAGGGACTGGATGCGCACCCAGACGGATCTTCGACACCCTGCGCTTCCTGTTTTTGGCTTCTTCCATGCCTCTCTGGTTTGTTTGTCTTCTGTTCCTGTCCTCCTTTGTCCCTTACGTCGCCCATGTGGTGTCCGTCCCTTAGCTGTCCCTTAGCCGTTCTTGTCTTTTTCTTTGGTCTTTTCTCCTTGGTCACAAAGGGCTAGGTTTTATCAGTTGCGCCTTTTCCTGGTTCCCCCCTTTGTAAAAAAAAAAAAAAAAAACTGATAATGGCGCCTTCTATCAAGATTGGTGGCGTGGCCTAGATTGCTCTCTCACAGTGGCTTCCTTTGCAAGCTTATGGGCCACCCCCCCAATCTTTTGCACCATGATTGGGGCTACTCCCAGTTATACCCGTACCATGGAAATGACAATCCCCATGGCCCCAGCGCTCCCTACAATCCCAGACCCAATCCCAGACCCAGACTAAGAGCCAGACCCAGACCAAGACCTACATCTAGACCCTGATCTAGACCCTGACCCAGATCCAGCCCATTCCTCCGATCTAGACCCTGCTCTAGACCCTGACCCAGACCCAGCCCCAGCTCTAGACCCTGATCTAGACCCTAGGTCCAGCCCAAGCCCTAGCTCTAGGCCCTGATCTTGACCCTGACCTAGATCCAGCCCAAGCCTAAGATCAAGACCCTGGCCGAGATCAGGATTAGGTTCCAGATTTGGACACAGCTCACGGCCACGTTCCAGATCTTGGTCTAGATCTGGACCAAGATCAAGGTCCAGATCTGAGCTAAGATCCAGATCAAGATCTAGATCTTGATACTGTCTCTGTCTTCATTCCTGTTGCATGCCCAGACCAGTCTTTTAGGTTTTCGCTTTGCTTCCAGTTGTCTTCCTTCTTTTCTGGTTGCCTCCCTGCTTTTGGCTTGTTTTTGCAGTTTCTCCCTTAGTTTGCTTCCCCTAGTTCAGTTTCCACCCTTAGTTGCCTCCTTAGTTTCCCCCTCAGTTGCCTCCTTAGTCCCCCCCCCCCCCCCCCCCCCCCCCCCCCCTCACCCACTTTTTTCTCTTAGTTTCTCGCATAGTTTTCCTTTTAGTCCTCCTTAGTTTGCATCTCCTCTTTCAGTCTTCTGATCCGGTGACGGTTAGAGGTTGCAATGTTATGGCCCCCCCCCTACATAGGTCTTTTTTCTTAGTAGTCCTAGCCCCTTCTCTTGGGCTTCCTGTTTTTGGCTTCTTCCTTGCCTCTCAGGTTTGTTTGTCTTCTGTTCTCGTCCTCCTTTGTCCCTTACGTCGCCCAGGTGGTGTCCGTCCCTTAGCTGTCCCTTAGCCGATCTTGTCTTTTTCTTTGGTCTTTTCTCCTTGGTCACAAAGGGCTAGGTTTTATCAGTTGCGCCTTTTCCTGGTTTCCCCCTTTGTAAAAAAAAAAAAAAAAAAAAAAAAAGAAAAGATCTAGATCTTGATACAGTTTTTATCTTCATTCATTTTGTTTACCTGCCCCGACCAGTCTTTTAGGTTTTACTTTGCTTCCAGTTGTCTTTCTTCTTTTCGGGTTGCCTCCCTGCTTTTGGCTTGTTTCCGCACTTTCTCCCTTAATTTGCTTCCCCTAGTACTGTTTCTGTAACGGTATAGAACCCTTCACGGGTACTCTGGCCGTCCAGCAAGGCATACGGGTACACCTCACCCGTAAGCCACGTGACGAACGCACATGATACAGTACCATACCCATGTACTGCCTCATCTCTCACAACGCACCCGTTGCGTACATAGACTCGAGCTACTCGGGACGAACCCTTCTACTCCTTCACGAAGACGTTCTACCTGATCAACTCTACATCCCCTACATAGGTAACACCCTACTGCTCTGCTAGCTTACGCATACCGACTACACATACACATACATCACATAGACTGTTCCCCTAGCTTAACTCCCCAGGCTGCTGAGTGCATCCTGAGCTGTTACACTGGTAGCGGAGCTGGTTTCGTTCCTTAGGGACCTCACGCATACACATACGCACGCATACGATTTTTCTTCGAATTAATCGCACCCGCCAGGACATCCTGTCGGCTTTCTGGCATTTTCGGCTCGCTGTTCCTGCTCTTCCCTGTTGGCTTCGAGTGCTCGTAGCGCCTGTTAGGTTCTTGCAGGGACTGTCCTGTGCAGCTCGACACGCCCTAGGCCGCCTGCGACCTGTCTTGCATGGGCATCTTTTCCTAGCCTGCCCTACCCCTGTATGGCCTGCGCGCTCGATTCTTGCTTTCACGACCTGACCTTTTGGTCATAGCTTCTTAAGCTCAATTCCCAAGCATCCTGAGAAGGGTTTGATCAATTGGACAGCATCGGCTCCATTTGCCACCTAGGCCGTCCTTGCTTTAATTAGCGTACTTCCGAGCCTGTCCTGCGACTCTTCCTGCTTGCTGCATCATCTTTTGTTGCTTTGCACCTGCACGCTTGCTCATCCTGTCGCGCTTTTTGATTCGTCGTTGTCCTTCCTGGTTGCCCTGTGATACGTGCCTTGACAGTGCTTTTATCCCTCATCGTATTCTGGACGAACGCGTCATATACAGTTACGCTTGAGGCATTATCAGCTCGTTACGCTCGCAAAATTTAGTAGTCCCTGTGGCAGGTGAATTTTGGCATCCTGAAGTTGCGAGTAATTCTCCCTCTCTCGCCCACCACTCATTCCTGTCCAGCCTACTGACTTGTTCTGTTGCCTGTGCAAAATGGCATCCCACAAATCCACCAAGGTAACCAACGACGCGGCTGACCAGCCTACGATTTCAGTGGTCGACACCAATCCTGAAGGGATGGCGTCTTCTGACACTGAGCCCGACACTGAGCTCGGTGCTACGCTGGATGAGTCCGCATCTGCCGAAGCGCGGCCCTCTGTCTCAGTGGGTACGCTGCAACCGCTGGTTGACGGCCTCAATGGTCTGGCGGCACCCTCGGGTGCCCCGCCCGCTGCCCCGCCTCCGCGCGTAGGCATGGCTCCGACGACGACGACGACGACGACGACGACGCTGGCTGAGCCTTCCCTTGAGGAGCTCAGCGCTCGCTATGAAGCGGGCGCGGATCGCAGGCGTCATCAGCACATGAGTGACCACCAGATCGCGGCGGAGCAAATTGGACAACTCCGCGCGCAGCTCAACCAGGCCTCCATCGCCAACTTGGCCCATACCGAGCAGTTTGTGACGAAGATAGCCGCTAAGGACGCCAAAGTCGCTGACCTCACGCAGCGCCTCGCCGTCTCCAGCGCGGCTACCGATGCCGCATTGGCCAATGGCAATCCTACCGAGAGGCAAGAGCTGTTGAACAGCCACTACTTACTCGGCAAGGCGCTGGCTCAGAGTGGCAAGGGGATGTCCGACCTCCAAGCCGCTTTCACTGAAGCCACGGCAACCTCACGGTCCGCCATGGATTTGTTGTGCGTCGAGCTAGCGACTAAGGATTCCGAGCTCGAGGCTGCTAAAGGCGACCTTGCTCGATCTCAAGCAGGTGAGCGCAGTCTGACGCCTGACGAATATAGGATAAACCTGCCTTTCTCGATTTGCAATCCATTTGACCATATTGAGGACTCACCTTCCCGATTGGTTACACATCCCAATGTTTTGCCCGTGAATCGCACACTGTTTCACAATCTGCCGACGCCATTGCCTAACCCGCCACGTCTTTCCCCCCATGCAGCGCTCACCCCCGCTCTCGCTTAGAACGCCCGCTTGACTGACGTCGACGCGAAGCTGACTCGCGAGAACGTCGCCTATGGCAAGCGCCCAATGACTGCTCCCGCGGCTGCATCTCCCGCCGCCATTACCATGGCTGATGTTATGGCCATGATCGTGGCGAGCCAAGCTACTGTGGCGCGCAACGAGACTGTGCCAATGGACACTGAGGACCCTGGCGGTTCTTCCAGCGGCGCCCGCGACGTTGGGTGTGGGAACGGCAGGACGGTGGGGCGCAAGCATGCGCTTACTCAGGCCGTTTGCGAGGACGACGCTGCCGCTCAGGAAGCCATCGCTGCGCGCAAGCAGGCGTTTCTGCGCGGCCGTGAGATCAAGGCATCGCCCAACTTTGCCAAGGCTGCGAAGTCGGGTGGGCCTTTTCCATTACCACTCCGCTGACCACCCTGTCGCGCTGTATGCAGACGCCAAGTTGGCGGTGCATATGAACGCGTACGCTGACAGCCTCCTCCTTGAATGCGATCCTGAGAACATCGTGGATGCGCTGCAAGCGGTCGATGATCTCCGCGACAGCATGACCCGTTTGTACACGGCGTCCAAGATGCGAAAGCAAAAGTGGATGGAAATGATGCCTTTGAACATCAAAGACATTGCCGACAAGGACGCCGCCCTCAAGGGCACTAAACTGAAGGCCCACTACCCGGCGGCGGAAGCCAACGACGACAAGATGGATGAAACGCTGCCTCGTGCACCTGACAGGCAGGTGCGGGTTGCGGGGAATTCAGGGTTGTTTGATAAACTAGCTGTCGCTCAGGTAGCCCCGGCGTTTCAGCCAGAACCCTTTCGCCTCCCCGACGTCTATGTCCCTTCGGGTGGCCTTACTGGCAAAATGCAACGCGGTTCGATCCCGCGGGGGGGCGCTACCCCTTCCCCGCCGACAGCACCTACCGCCGCTCACTCACCACCCGACTGCCCCTTTTCGGTCTCCGACCACTCGTCATCGGGCCACGACTTAGCTGATTCCCCAGGTTCGTCCCTCCAGGTTCCACCTGTCGACCCGACCTCTAATCGCGCTCCTCGGGCTACGCAGCCCGAGCACCCAACGACGCCCGCAGTACCTACGGTGGCTTCCCCGGCCGCTGTTCGCCCTCGTGCAAAGCGCGCAGCTACGCTGCCCGCAGACGCCCCTTCTCCGACGCGACAGATTCGCGAGGGCACACACCTGGCCCCGGCAGGCCCGCCAGGTGAGCCCGTCTCGCTACCGCCAATCACCCCTCCTACAGATAACCGCGCCACTCGTCACTCTGATCACGACACTGGGTTCGCCAAGCGTGTTACCGAAATGAGAAAGGAACTACGCCTCATTGAACACAAACTGTCGGACAGATGCTCTAGGGCTAAGTTGCGCCGATGGGTATTCAATATGGTCACGATCATGGAGCTCCAGTTCTCCGACGGGTACCTTGGTTCGTTCGAGCGCATTGTTCCACACCTGTCGGGCGCTTTTACGGGCCAACTCCGCATCACTTACGACGAGGCATGGGCTAGCGATGAGTTGGACGGGTTAGATTTCATGGGAATCGTCGCATGGGCGGAGGCGCTATTAACGGAATCACACGTCGCTCTCACCAAACTACACGAAGGTGGCTTCCGCCAAGATAAGCGCTCCTTGCAGAATTATTACCACGCCATCAAGTCTGAATTTCGCTAAGTCCCCGAGCTCACCGAGCGCGAAAAGTTAAACTTGTTTCGCACGGGACTCTCCGATGAACTCCGCGCCGGTGCACACTCTCGGCGCGAGTCGGGTACTGTGTTCGAAACAATAGAGGATTTGTTCCGCTATCTGCAATTGGACGAAGCGAGGAAAGTTGTCGCCGCTCGTGGCAAGTCCTTGACGGACAAGCACGATCGACATCAGAGGGGAGGTTACGCTAACCAAAAGTCGAGGTACCCATTCAAGCGCCTCGCGGATGCTAAATACCCGGGTAAGGACCTTGCATTCAATCGCGTCCAGTTTACCAACTCACCCCCATCCGATTCTGACCCTGATTCTTTCTCTTCGCAGGGAGTAGCCACCGACGACGGTGGGGAGATGAACTCTCGCCCAGCCAAGAGCCCCAAGCTGGCGCCAAACAGTAGTCGCAACCCGGCCGGTGGCCGAGGTGGTGGAGGACGTAGTGCGACGCAGCCGGCGCACAACGGCAAGCTGGGTGGATCGCCAAGGCCGCAGGTCCTCAGTTTGCAAGGTGCTGATCGCACGTTCGGGAGAGGCTCTATTAGCCGCGGCGCGGGCCGTGGTGGTCGCGGAGGATACGGACAGGGTGCTGGTCGGGGCCTTTCACAGCCCAGCGGGCCGCGGACCCCCGACTTTTCGGGTCAAGACCCCCAGAACGCCATGCATATGAACAAATCGGTCAGCGTCGGGCAGACCATCTGGCTTCAGAATGGTGCTCGCTGCTTCTTCTGCTTCCGCTACATGAGGACATGTGTGCGGTCGCTGAATGCTGACGGACGCTGCCGCACGCGGGACTTGCCTAACTGGCCGGCCCTCAATGAGACTACGTGTCCCGACTGGGCCCTTGATGGCAACGGTCCCACCCCGATTTGGGAATAGGAATCGGCCGGTCAGGTATTGACAACCCTAGATCGTGTACTTAGCGGCGATAAAGTAGTAGTAGTCGAGCCACTTGAGCTCTTGTTACAAGTTCAAGAGGAACTGTTTTCTAACATGGGCTTAACCCCAACCATTGATGTAACTTCTACTAATACCTTGTCGTCCCCTTGTCCACTGAAGTTCTCTACGGAGTTTGGCATGCGTGTCTCCATCGCAAACGAGTTCATATACGCTCACCCCATTCCAGAAGACGTCGTGTCGGTGTTAGAACACTATTGGGAATGCAAAAAGGATGCACCCTTCGACACATCCGGTATGTTCATCCTCCCGAAAAACGCAAGTAACCATAAACATGTCTCCAGTCTCCTCCAAGGTATGGAGTTGTTCAAAGAGTATCAATCGTGCGATCAACATATGAAACCCCGCCCCAAGGGGTCACCTTCGAATAAGGTCGCCATCCAAGTATGGTATGACCCCCCCGACTCCGAACGGGCCGTCCAAATCAAAAAGGATTGGCATGCGATCAACGACGTGACCAAGGCAGTATACTTTGGCCCCGCACCTGAGGAGGGCATCCCCAGTCCGGTTGAAATCCGTCGAAAAAAACACTGGTGGTCGGAGGCATTGGATCCCAAAGTTTGCGTAAAACAAATCGCTGCCAGACGGTCAACGAAGTGCATCCGTCGCAATCACGCGCAACGAAATACGAATTCTTCCCCCGTGCTCATGACGCGAGCCAATCGGGTATACGAAGTCAACTCCGCTGCTGCCCCCGATATGCTATTCAACGCCCGATCAGGAGCGAAGCAATTACTCACATCGGCAGACTCCAGCGCGACGGGTTGTCTTATGGAAAAGCAAACGGCTGAGGATCTCGGTTTGCACATCCGCCCTTGGGAAAACGAACGCGACGGATTCACTTGCGCTAACGACATGATTATCAAAATCCGCGGGACGGTCTCGCTCCCTATACACATACAACGATATGTTGGCAAAGTGTTCGTCCATGTCGTCGACAAACTTCCCGGAGGATTAGACCTAATCCTCGGGTCCGATTGGATGCGCGACGAAAAGGCCGTCCTAGACTACGATCGCATGACATTGTCGCTCAAACGGTACGGCTGCTGTTTGGCACCTATAAACAGGCAGCGGGACGAAACGGCTCATTCGTTCTTCACTATGGCACTTTCGGGCAAGTCGACTGACGACCCAGTCATTACTGGTCGCAAGGCAGCAAAGCTTTTGAAAGCTAGCGCTAACCATGTCATGGTCAATGTCCGCGAATCCCGAGCGGATTTACCGGCGTCTAACGTAACTGCCGATGAACGGGCGAAATTGCTGACAAAATTATTGCCTTCCGACGGGCCTTTACCTGGTCCCCCGGTGGCAAGCATGGATTTCGAAAATTGGATCCGCGACAACATACGGGACCACGATGATAAAACACTCATCTCGGCCAACGACCTGCGCGCTCTCCTATGGCAGTATCGCAAAGTCTTCAACAATTTGCCTATGGGGACTCCTAACCAACGAGTTATTCCTCACGTCATCAAAACGCAAGACAATGCTTACGCACCATATCGCAGAAATCGTCGCATGAGTCCAGCCGAGACTTTACTATGTGAGGAATACGTCTCCGACCTGTTGCAGCAAGGATTCATCGCCCCGAGCTCGTCCCCGTACGGTGCGCCAATTATGATCATAAGGGGATACCGTGTTGTTTGCAATTGGCGAGCACTCAACAACATCACGATTAAAAATAGGTATGCCCTTCCCCGTATCGATGAGACCATTGATCGTCTAGGTGGAGCTACTTTGTTCAGTTCCCTAGACCTCACGTCTGGTTATTACAAAATACGAATTTCGGACGAGGACGCGCCGAAGACTGCGTTCACTACCCCAATGGGTCAGTTTGAATTTAAAGTCCTTGGGATGGGTTTGGCAAACGCGCCGGCCACATTCCAAGCGGTCATGAACCAAATATTCGCGCCCTACTTGCACAAGTTCGTCGTGGTCTACTTAGACGATATCTTGGTTTACGGACGCACTCCGGCAGAGCACTTAGCCAACTTGGCCACGGTTCTCAACGTCCTCCAGGACAACGAATTCTACGCGAAACTCTCCAAATGTTCCTTCAACAAAACGGAAGTTAAATTCCTGGGTCATTACATTGGACGCGACGGAATTAAAGTTGATCCACGCAAGGTTAGCACAGTCCGTGACTGGCCTACAGTAGGAGTAACTCCGAAAACGGCGAAAGAGATCGGCTCATTCCTCGGTTTGTGCAATTATTTTCGCAAATTTATCCAAGGCTATTCGTCTCTCGCTGCCCCGCTTCAAACCTTGTCTAACATCAAGGGTGAACTAGGCTCCTTGTTCAAAGAAGAACATCTCGTCTCATTCAAAGGCCTCAAGGAAGCTTTGCTATCCGCTCCAGTCCTCGCGCTGCCAGATTTCAGCAAACCTTTCGAAGTCATTACCGACGCATCTTTGCTCGGTACCGGCGCGGTGCTCTTGCAAGATAAACACCCCATCGCCTTCGCCAGCAAGAAGTGTATCCCAGCGGAGCTGAACTATACTACGACGGAACAAGAGATGCTAGCAATCGTTCACGCGTTGACCGAGTGGCGATGCTACCTCGAAGGTTCCCACATGACATTGGTCACTGACCACAATCCGCTCACGTATTTTGACACCAAGGCGGTCCTTTCACGACGCATGGGCCGATGGCAGGAGGACCTGGCGCCCTTCAGCTATACTTGGGATTATCGCGCGGGTCGCAATAATATGGCAGACCCGGTCAGTCGCAATCCTAACCTCTCTGCCCCCGCCGACGTCGCGGTTGCGCACCAGCTGTTAGTTTTCTCTCTCTTCGTCAGCGACTGCAGGCCTCGATCGAGAAAGCAGCGCCCTATTGCAGTCGGTCCCGCGGTCGTGGATATCCTTCCCCGCCCACCGACTGTCCTCCCCGTCCCTCCGGTTCCGGTCAAGGAAACGCGACGACGCAGTCGGCATACGCCCGCTGCGTCGACTCCCTCCTCTTCGTCCATCATGGATCGAATTTTGGCTGGATACAAACGAGACTCGAACTTCACGCCGGGCTGCAAACGCCTTCGCGATAAGATTTCCAGGAACGGTTACTGGTTCAAGAAGAACAAGTACGGACGCGAATTTTTGTGTGTCCCCCTTGACGCAGCCCTTCGCCTGGACATTATCCGCGAAGCTCACGACCCTATGTACATGGGCCATTGCGGTCGCACCAAGACATTGGAGTTGGTCACCCGCACTTTTACTTGGGCCAAAGTCACGGCAGATGTTACTGCCTTCGTCCAACAATGCCATAAGTGCCAAACGAACAAGCCCGGAAACGCAAAACCTAACGGTACCATGGTTCCCGTGGAAATTCCTGAGAAATTCTGGGAGTGTGTCTCCACGGACCTCATCACGGCGCTCCCGCCTACGTCTTCTGGCCATGATGCCATCGCGGTATTCGTCGACAAACTGTCGAAAATGGTTCATGTCGAACCTTGTCATACTACGATAAACGCAGAGGAATTCGCTTCCCTATACCTGAATCGTGTCATCCGCTATCATGGTATCCCAAAGAAACTCCTGAGTGATCGCGATGCGCGATTTACCGGGCATTTCGGCGTGGCTCTCCATCGATTAATGGGCACGAGACAAGCGTTTTCGACTGCGTTTCATCCTCAAACTGACGGTCAGACGGAACGCATGAACCGAGTCATCGAGGACATGATTCGCCACTACGTGGGGCCATACCACGACGATTGGGATAAGTCCTTGGCGCTGGTGGAATTTGCAATCAACAATTCCTACCAAGATTCCATTCAGAACACCCCATTTCGGGCGTACCTTGGTTACGACCCTACGACGCCGCTTAGAGCGGAGGTCGAATCGAAATGTCCGGCTGCCAACAATTGGTGGGCCGATCACATTGAACGACAAGATCAATGCAAGGCATGCATGCAAGCCGCTCAAGATCGGCAGAAAGCCCATTACGATAAGCGACGAACGGAGGTTTTCTTCAACCTTGGGGATAAAGTTCTCTTGTCCACCCGCAATATGAAGTTCAAAGCAACGGGTAAACCAAAATTTACGCCTCGTTTTGTTGGCCCCTATACGATTACGGAATGCATTGGTCTACGCGACGAGGTCACCGGAGTCGTCCGGCAAGTCACGGCGTGCCGCTTGGCTTTGCCCAAGATGATGCGTATCCACCCCGTGTTTCACGTGGGTTTGATAAAGCATTGGCGCTCCGATGGCGTTGTCCATGTTGGACAACCGCTGGAGTTTGACTCCGACGGCGCTCCGATTTGGAATATCCAATGCATCATGCGCGAGAAATCGCGTGTCATAGGCACATCCAGCAAACGGCATCTCGAATACTTGGTCCGATGGCAAGACTTCGGTATTGAGCAAGACACTTGGGAACTCGCCAAAGCGGTCAAGAAAAGTGCGCCTCACGTCGTCGATGCATGGAAATCACGTGTTACGCCCGTTATGTCCCGACGTACGTCGAAAGAACGGGCCCATCACCAACCCATCGCACTCGACGCATACGACACGGCGGTTAGATTGCTTTATTTATAAAGTTATCTTTCCCGGAGTACTCAAAAGGGATGTTCAATGGTTCTCTCCGAAACCAACTTGATTCATCAAGTATATTTTGAGCACGGCACATACGACTACGACTGGTATTCATCTCCCACTTCCTTCCGATCAGATGCGGGGTCCGCATCTCTTCTGGAGGGGGGGGAGTGTAACGGTACAGAACCCTTCACGGGTACTCTGGCCGTCCAGCAAGGCATACGGGTACACCTCACCCGTAAGCCACGTGACGAACGCACATGATACAGTACCATACCCATGTACTGCCTCATCTCTCACAACGCACCCGTTGCGTACATAGACTCGAGCTACTCGGGACGAACCCTTCTACTCCTTCACGAAGACGTTCTACCCGATCAACTCTACATCCCCTATATAGGTAACACCCTACTGCTCTGCTAACTTACGCATACCGACTACACATAAACATACATCACATAGACTGTTCCCCTAGCTTAACTCCCCAGGCTGCTGAGTGCATCCTGAGCTGTTACACAATACACCTCGGGCAGGATGTGCCAGAATCAGCTATACCCAACGCGCGGGACCTCACGGCCGACTCCATCACAACAGCGCTTCAAACTGCCGTTAATGAAGGGCATCATGGCAACAGGGATCTCTATAGGAGTACTCGATATGTTAGGACAGATGGAGAACGACGCCGCACTTACGCCAAGTATTTATGGCTTTAGGATAGGCCGTACCGGCAACGTGTCCTGACCCACTTCAGGTTAGGTCATCACAACCTGGGCTGCCTCCACAGAGGAGGACCTAGAATAGAAAGGAATGACATGGAATGCAGAGTATGCTCTATGCAGGTGATCGAGGATGAATATCACTTCATATTTGAGTGCCCCGCCTATCAGCGAGAACGACAGGATCATAGTAATCTCTTTGCAACGGATATAGTGAACATAAATAACACCCCCACTTTGATATTGGGAGATACTGACCAACAGATGAACGCCCTCTTTGGAACATGCGACCAGAAGACAGTGGCCTCCTTCTTGTCTACGTGTTTTAGGGTTAGGACAAGCCTGACCACTAATAGAGCCTAGACAGATTGACAGCTACATCTACCGATTTCACTGTACGTGCCCCTGGCGTGTTTGGATCACGATTCTGGTTGGATTTATGTAGTCGGATGACCAACGAAATTTTTCACCAATCAGAATGGCACATCAAATAATGTATTTTTCTTTTCTTCTTTGTGCATGATGTTCATAAGTCCCCAATGGCTGCTGCTAATGGCTGCTAATGATTGCTGCTCATGAGTCATGACTGCCGATCAAGTGGGCCTTGACTCCATCAAGCCGAGGACACATTTGGAGTCCAGTAGGGCACCAGGAAAATGTAATCATCATCATCATCATCACATATAGTGATTTATTCACTTCGAGACCTTCCAAGTGCTCCCTTCCTTTGTTGTCTCGACCTGAATGATTTTATTGTCCAAGTTCTTGACCGAAGCAGACCAGCTCCCAGTCATTATATTCCTTTATATCTATATAATAATTTCTTATGCCCCTCAGTTAATTTCAGGAATTCTTGAGCTCAAGAATACCTCATATTGGGGGGATCTTATTATCCGACATACGTCGGTTACCGAGTTGGCATAATGCACACCGGTATCTGTTCCCTCCAGGTCCCGTGTTGCCTGTCGCCAGGCCATAGACTAGCTGTGGCCTGCACGTGACTGTAGTACCTTGCAGTACGCATCCGACTTCTATATGATTGCGCCTGTTGCGCGTATTAGCTATCTTCCCCTATTGTCTTATTCTGTGTAAACTACTTCGATTGAAAGATACTGACGCTCTTGTTTTATATGGACACTCCTTTATAGCTTTAGCTATTGAAAATTACCTCTTTAAATTATGGTCTTTGCCCATTAAATGGGCCCCATCAGAGGGTGTTCAAGAAGTTATTTTTAGACACCCATGCTATGAAGTTTTTTTTGTGCCCTTACCCCCCCCCCCCCCCCCCCCCCTATTGGCTTAAAAGGTCAGTATCTTCCTCACCAATCATAATTAGGTCATGAAAGTTAGTTGTATACTGACCCTTACTTCAAGCTCTATCAAGTACTCATCTTAAAAACGTGGTTTGGCTTGCGTATAAGGGATCCCTGCACACACACACACACACACACACACACGCACACACCCACACACACGAAAACATCTCCAGTAACAAGAGGTAGGCTGCTACTTGTGAGTTTCATCTGCAGTTACATTAAGTTCGAAGCAGTGTTCGAAGTGTAGTAGTTCATAAATATCATCAGCTACATGCAGGCTAGAGGAGTCTCCTTAGATACACCGGTGTGGGGCCAAAGGGGCCTCGGGCAGTGAAACACCCCTCCATCCACCCGACACCCGCATAAAGTAAACTATTTGTCTAGCTTGATCCTTGGCGCTTGTGGATAGGCTATGCTAAGTTTGCTGCATGTCTTGTAGACCATCCAAAGCTCTTTACTTCAGCACTTTGCTCCAAAACAACGAGGCTGACTCGGGCTTCCTGTTGTTTGAGCTTCCAACAGCTGACTCGGGTTGTTGTTGCTTGAGCGTCAAGAGCAGGTCTTTGTGCATAGCATCCACTTGCTTGGCCTTGAGCTTCATGCCAAGTGGAACTCCAGACAGTGGCTTGAAGAACTTGGAGAGGGGGAAAATGCCAGACTTGGACGCCTTGATTGACATGCACTGCTTGCTGGCCTGGTGCGACTTTAGGCTTGCCTTGTTGCTGGGAGGGCACTGGACCACGGCATTGCAGATGTTGCAAGTTGTCGTCAAGGGCCCGGGTGCGGAAGGCGCCTCGGCTCGAGTTGTGGGCGATTTGGCCTGGGCTGCTCTAGCCTCGGCCTCAGCCCTTGACCTTGACCTTTCTTTTTATCCGTTGCTGTAAGGAAGCGCGGATTCCTGCCGCTTGAGCTTCCAACTGCTAAGTCAGGAAGAAGAAGATTACAATGGCCACTTATCCTGGCAGTGGAAACACCACCGCCCCCGAGGGAACGGACTCCGAACACCACTGTCTTCCGGCAGGAACTGGTCGGCTTAGTTGTGAAGTTCTGGTTGGCGTCCAGACTGGATGTACCTTCCAGTACATCCACTTAATTACCCCCTGGGTCTAATCGAGCAACGACTGCATATTCGTAACGCTTTCGTGATCCGTCACTCCTCCACCTCTAAATTTTACCGTGCATATAGAATAACTCCCACCTCACACCCTGACAGGATCCGTGAGGCCATGACATCCCCCGACAGCAGCGCACCTGCACCACCGGCGCGCCTGCTCCACCTTACCTACGGATCCCAATACAAAGCCCTGCACATCACGAGCTGGCGGGGCAAGCGCTCCTATAACAACGACAAACTAGTCACTTCCACTGTTGTCCACGTTCAATGGGCCCCAACCATCATGCACAACGAACATATCAACTCCTACACACACATGGGATACAGCATCCACCACAGCACACCTCTTACCTCCACTACCTCCAAAATACATTGGAAACCCCAATCTCACCATGCGTCTCACCTTGTTGAACTTTTGGGACAACCAGCATACGACCAATTAACCCACACTTTTAAAACTACTCCCCCATTAACCACACACCTCAACCCTAGGAAGGACACCCACCTTACTAACCTTCAACAACAAGGCCAATGGGCCACCTCCCCAGGATTTAATGCTGACAACCACAACCTTGTTCACAAACTTCTGAAAATTGACACACACGACAGGCACCCAGACTGGGACATTCAACCACCCTCAGCCTACATTATACAAACAGGCATCCTCACCACTCTGGATGACCAATCCACACACACACACACCAACGTTTCATATCTTTACAACCCCACTGGTCACTGTCTTGGGCACATTCCCAACGACAGACTTACCTCTCTCAAACAAAACTATGACCACTTCAAAAATCACCACCCTACCAAATGGAACCAATTGACCCAAGGAGGGACATATCACACTGACTTAGCTGCCCTCTTCACCAGATACAGAGCTGCTCCTGCCGCCACCAACACTCTTTCGCCCCTCCTCTACCAAGCTGCAGCTGCCCTGGGCATTACTCACCATCGTACTTCTAACCCTCTTAGCTACGACCAAGGCCTCACCAGCTTCTCTTCTACCAGCCCTGCTGATCAGCTCTTTGGCTCTAACCAAGATCCCTTTCTTACCATCTGGACTGGGGGCTCCCTGGTGGACATTCCTAACTCCACTACACAAGCACACCAAGCTCTAATGTGGGCCCTAGCCAGTGCTGACCATGCTGAAAATATCCTCAGCCCTACCTGCACCCTGATGCTCCTTCCTGACGACCTTGCTGCCCCCTACAAAACTCTCCTCCACCACTCATGGATTCACTATATTGACTCTAGACCACAGTCTGAATTTTATACTACCTCTGAAATCTGGCTTGGCAGCAAATCTCACACTCCACCCTCCACCCAAAAACTGCACCTCATCCTTATATGCAACCCCCACAACCGAGATACCTACTTTCCTAAACTCCAAGATTTTATTAACCAATGGACATACTACATGCAAAGCCTCTCCTCATCTTGGGAGCCCTCCACTATCACACCACCTCCCACTCTTACCTCCTCTGACATTGTAATTACCTACCCACGGAAACTCAAATATCTTGTCAAAAAACCCCGGCAAACTCTACTCCACCAACACCCTCCTCCCTCTCTTCTTACCACTACTCACCCATGTCTCCACCTAGCTACCCCCTCCTCAGGCCTCCAGGTCTACACAGATGGTAGCCTAATAAAAGGTAAACCAGGGCACCCTAGCAAAATAGGTGCTGCAGTATATGTCCCGGCTGCAGGACAAAGCTACACCATCAACCCTGGGGGAATAGGGGCAACCAAAACTAACAACAGGGCAGAACTGGTAGCCATCCACCAAGCCCTTCTCAACATTGACTATGACAAATCTCTTACACTCCATACAGACAGCCTCTGCTCTCTTCAACTTATTAAAAAAATGATTCATGACCCTACCACAACAACCCGTTCTATTCATACTGAACTACTGCAATCAATTCAAAAACACCTCATTCAACGCATCCTGCATGGCTCACACACCACTCTTTGTAAAGTCCGTTCCCACACAGGTATCCTTGGAAATGACAGGGCAGACATTCTGGCACGCAAGGCAGCTGAGCACCCTGCCTTCACCAATTTTACTGACAACACTGGGGAAATCCCCCGCCACAATGTCTATTGGCCCACAGTTCAACCTCCTCGCACACCCATGGGAGATATTCCCCCACGCATCCTAGCACCTAACCTTACACAAGGTATCACCTCTAACCTGCCCACTAGCTGCCACCTTGGCCAACACCCTCTTAAAGGGATTTATGCAACCACTGATTTATGCAACCAGCAAGGGCTGATAACACTCCCCACCAACTTCCTCATGCAAGTAACAAATTTTGGACCTCAACCCTTATCCAACATAAAACTAAATTCCACATCCTTAAAGCCCGCTGGGGTAGACTGTGGAACCGTAAACTTGCATTCCGCTGGAAACTCCCTTATATTACCAGCACTCACCCACCCACAAACTCCCTATGCCCCATCTGCCACACCTGTGAGGACGGAGCGGGCCACATCCTGGCGGGCTGCACACACCGGACTTTCAAGGGGCTCTATATCAAGAGACATGACGCCGCAGTGCGACTCATCCACAAGGCCATTTGCACCGGAGCCCTGGGATCCCGCAGAATGATCATGGACGCTGGCAAGGAAGAGGACCTCCCCAGAGGGGTCCTGGGCAAACGTCTCCCTGACTGGCTACGCCCCTCCACTATTACTGTAGAGGACTGGAAGAGAATGAGACCTGACCTCGCCGTCCTACCTGACATAGACTCTCCTACCTGTATGGCTGATAAAGAACTCTGGGTTCTTGAGCTTGAATACTGCTCTGATACCAACCATGCTACTAAGTTTATCACTAAACACGCCCAGCATGTTGAATTAGTAAATGGCCTTAGATCGGCTGGATACCTCGTTCACTACGAAGTTATCACCGTTGGAACAACTGGTACTATTCCAACCTCTTTTTTGACTTCTATGACCACACTTGGACTTAAGAGACCGTGTGCCCTTAAACTGGCGGACACAGTCCACTCCCACACCATCACTAGCTTTCAGAGTATTTTACAGTGCAGGCGTTTTATGGAAGCACACCCCGGGTCGATACCCGGGGACTAGCACACAGACCGTGCACCCCCTCAGGTTTTGTCTTGTCAGCTGCATTGTGCTGGTGCTTCCCAACCGGGGTGAAAACCCCCCGTATTAAGCTGCACCGGCATGATGTGGCCACGATGCCTGCCGGTCAGGCATCGGTGGTGATTCTTTTTACTGAGGTGGCCCTACGGTGACTATGGCTAGCTCCGGCTTACGCTATGGTGTCCTTAACTTCACGTCCTGTGAGTAACGGTATTACACGGATGTAACAATTTCAATTTCAATTTTAACGCTTTCGTCGAGGCGTTTTCGATGGTGTGCTGCACATTCGATTCTGGCCACAGACGAAGCAGTTGTGAGAAAAATTTGAGATCGGCCTCGACCCCCCCCCCCCCCTCTGGGACCCCCCCAGATCTCAGCCCTCAGCCACTTTTTTCACTTTTTCCGACGGTTTCAGGGCTTACGACCAATTCGGAGACGATTAACAGCGTGCGCCTCCCCACATACTTTTGGAACACCCCCCGGGCCCCATCACACACATTTTTATTTTATACGAGATAGCTAAAGCTATACTGAGAGATTTATTACAAAATAATAATTAAAATAATAAATAAATCTCGCCCGCCGTTGCCACGCAACTGCCTAGGAACCAAGTGACACACTATGTGAACATGTGACAAGGCAATGTAACAAAATCAAATTGAGGGTTTTTCATCTGGCTTTCAGGTCTCAACTTGAGTGGGTCGTGCCATGGACCCTTTTGCAAAATACTTTATGCAGTTTTGAGCGCCGTTTTATTTGAACAAAATGTCAATCTTCATTCTTGCCAATTCCTTGTGCGTGCACAGTATTGTAGCTATTAAAACAAAGGTATGCTTTGTGGATGTAACGTTTTCGTCTGCATGTATACTCCCGCGCCCCATTGGAGAAGGGTAGTCTAAAAGATTTTCCTCGTCTCCCAGTAGATGGATAGTCTGTATGGTTTTGACCGCCACACGAGGTTTCACCACGCCACCCCTACCAAGTGAAGGGCAACTTGAACTTGGTTACTACCTCCCACCCCCACCCTAAAAGGAGAGTGAACAACTAAGTCCAACATATAGCATAGGCAAAACGTCGTAGGCGTTGGATGGTTGTATAGAGAACCCCCCCCCTGTAGATACCAACGTTTGGCGTGGCTTGGGTGGTTGGCGTGATTTGGGTGACATAGGCTCTTGTCAGCGATATGTTCGGCTGGGCAATACTTCGTTATTACATCGCTCATCAGCCATTTGCCCATTTTCTCCGCGTTCATGCTACGCCTCATCTCAGAGGTCGCGTCCACCCCGGGCCTGATCCGCCTGGCTGGGCCCTCAATCCATCTTCAACTATTCAAGGGATTCTCTGCCCATTTCACGCAGAATGCCTCAATTGCTTCCGATGTTTGCTTCTCTACCGGCAGGCCCTCTTCCTCGGGTTCGGGGGAGCTGCTCTCGCCCTCCTGTAATCGACAGACTGGTGGTCCTGTGACCCAGCGACAGAGTAGAGCAGTCGATGCCTGCTCCGCCAGCATGAATCCCATCCACTATTCTCTTGAAAGTTTCAGGCCTCCTCCGTTCCTCTTCCAGCAGCATAGATCATACAAGAGCTCGAAGAGGTCGATGAAGCGACTCAACACTGCCGCAAGCTGGAGAGCAGCGCGACCATTTATGCCTGACACAAAGACTACAGGAAATAGCAAAGCAGAAACTGAAGCTGCCCCAGTAGTGGACACCTGCATCCTTCCCGTGCCAGTAGTGCCCAAGCCAGCTGAGGCTACTGGCATGGGAGTAATCACAAAAGGATACAGGTTGGCGCTGAAGATGCATTTTGCTGTGGTGGAGGCTGGGGGGGTGCAGTACAAGGTCACTCCTGATGACGTCATCTTCGTAAACAAGCTGAAAGGGGTTGAAGTGAATGAGGTAAGCATCTTAATGGCTGTGGTTTAGCTCAACCGCTTTCTTTGCTGCAGCGGAGCATGGGTGGATACACACCAGGAAGGGCAGAATGTGTGGATATTATGCTTCACTTTCTTGCTTTCTTCCCTCTTTGCCCCATTGCTGTATTGCTTGTACCCTGTGACTCTGAGAATGGTTAGAAGACCCCCCCCCATCCACACCGGATAATGTGGAGCGGGCTTGTCTTGGTTCAACTATGGCATGTCTTTGACAATGTAATGTTATGTAATTAGAACGGCGTGGGGTATGTATAATCCTGAAATGTCACTGTTGTGGAAGGTGTCTGAGTTTGCACCAGGATAATTATCAGGATAGTTGTTGGTACGGTCAACTCTGTGTTTACACTACAGTCAAATGTGGGCTGGATATTCCCTATTCTTGTCTGTGGCAAGCCATTCTCATGTGGACGGTTCCCTAGCTTTTCTTTTCAGCTACAATGAATAGCTTCTAGACAGCTCCCCTGCCTGGCTATTGAGCCAAACCAGATGCGACGTAGTGCACCTTGAAGCAGACACAATCAGCTGTCCAGAACTGCTGGGATATTTGGGTTCATCTCAGTGGCTGGCTCAAGGAGCTGCCAAGAAGCTACCGCTAGTAGCCTAAATGAAAAGCTATGACAACCTCTCTCCCTTCTCACCTTCATCCCTCCCACACCCACTCCTCATAAATAATAAATAAATAGTACGCCTTATTACAAGGCGTGAGGTTAAGGGGGCCAGCCCGTTTGATTGCACTGGGGCCAACCACCAAACCCATTCCTCACTCCCTTTCCTCACACTTTCGCTCCTGCCCCCTCCATGTTCGCAGGTCCTCTCACTCCAACGTGTTTTGATGCTCGGTAATGTGACCCAGACCATCATAGGCCGACCGTACATCCCTGGCGCATCAGTTTTAGTGGCAGTAGAAGAACATTTCAAAGATGGAAAGGTCCATGTCTACAAGAAGACCAGGCGTAACCGTTACAGGAAGTACATGGGATCCAGAGACCAGTTGACAACCCTGCGTGTGCTCAGGTAGGAGGAAGCTGGTCAGCACTTTGCTGGTCAGCAATTCTTTTACTAAACCACCTAAACCACCCAAACCTGTGCCACCTAAACCCTAAACCACCTAAACCTAAAACACATAGACCCAAGTGCTGACCATCTAAGTGCTGACCATCTAAGTGCTAACCATGCAAGTGCTGACCATCTAAGTGCTAACCATGTAAGTGCTGACCATCTAAGTGCTGACCATGTAAGTGTTGACCATCTAAGTGCTGACCAGTTTACCCCTACTGTTTGCTCAGGGTTCAGGGCATCGTGGCATCCAAAAGTGCAGACAGCCAAGTCACAGTGAAGTCACAGATTCTCCCTATTCGGTGGTACGGAAAACCTGAGAAACGGTCTCTAATTGATGCTGACGATGAAGAGGATGAAAGTGAGGAAGAAGAAGTTAGGGAAGGTGTTGCTGTAGCATGAACACGAAACACAGGCATTCTGATCGTTGTACATACGTAGCATACTCTGTATTGTGGTAGTACACTTGATACCACTCTGCCACTCTTTTCATCGCATTTACGAATGGACTTGATGGTGAGAGTGCTGAGCTTGATAATACGTTAGGGTGTTGGAACACGTAGGTTTTCGATGAGAGGCCTAGAAGTATGGGGAGCGGCATAGGTGAATGCTTGAAGAGAGACCTAGGAGCATTGGGAGAAATCAGGCTTGCGTTGCAACTTTTGCTACACGGCTGGACCTACAGAAAGCTGGAAAACAGAACTGTGCATTCGCCCACTTTTGGTGGAGCCCCC
Organism: Chlamydomonas sp. ICE-L; assembly: GCA_013435795.1. Lineage (NCBI taxonomy): Eukaryota > Viridiplantae > Chlorophyta > Chlorophyceae > Chlamydomonadales > Chlamydomonadaceae > Chlamydomonas > Chlamydomonas sp. ICE-L. Next base: position 81,787 of record JACBWV010000306.1, read on the forward strand.
CCTTTATCCGGTTGTCTGATGTGTTGTTTGACGTTTTGTCGGCAAGTAACCCTGGCCCTAACGAATTCGTAAACCCTGGCTTTGGTCCGGTGCAATCAATTTCGGTGCCACCTGTCGCTCCGACAGCCAACACTCTCCGCCAATCGCAAGCGGCGCGCCTAGCACGTGTTCCATCTAGATGGGCTCGTCTTCAAATGATATAGTACATACATAATATAATACAATAAAATATAATAATACATGCATAATATAAAACATACATAATATAGTACATAAATGTTAGACTAGATGAGCCAACGCTGTTTAATTGTTTAGCTACTCGTAGCAGCTACTAGGCTGCTCCTTTCCCCTTCCTTGGGCCAAACCTGAAGCTAGCTAGTGCATCTCCAAGCCAACATGACAGGCAGTTCAATACAGCTGAAAGCTTTGGGTTTGACCCAGGCTGGCTAATGGAACTGGCTGGAAGCTGCTATTCGTAGCCCCCAAAAGTAACAGTGCGAGCCACTGCAATCGCTTGAGCAGCCTCTGCCTAATATGGATTTGATGATATTGGATTGCTACATACATAGATGGATTGGATTGCTACATGGATGGATTGGATTGCTGCATCTAGTATGGATTGGATTGCTACATGGATGGATTGGATTGCTACATCTCGTGTGGATTGGATTGCTACATGGTTCTTCAGCCAACTCTGGCTGCTCACCGTCCTCCAATTCCAAATCTCCCCGTGCGATACCCACAGAAACCAGCGAGCATACTGTGCAGACTAGACAGTTTAATGGCATGTCAAGGTCCAGAATGCGATGTTCGAGGCACAGAATCCTGAGAATGATCGAGGTGACTCCTGAGGAATTGTCCCTATGTGACTATGTCCTGTCGCTGTCTAGCAATCTTTGAAGCATTTACACTTCCGCTTTCTACCTGAGCAGCGCTAAGTGGGCCTGCTAGTAGTACTGTTTCTTTTTTGGGCTACTCGTAGCAGCTTCCAGTCAGCTCCATCAGCCAGCCACTGGTTCAAGCCCACAGTTTTCAGCTGCATTGGAGTGAGTATCATATCAGCTTTCAGGCGCACTGGCTAGCTTTTGGTTGGGCCAAAGGACGGGTATAGGGAGCTACCTAGAAGCTGCTACGCGTAGCCCAAAAAAGAAACAGTGGCTATAAGTAAGCGGAATAGCGCTCTGCAGCTTTTGTTCACAGCTCGCTCTAGAGCCTGCCTGCTTGGAAGGTCAGAGAAGGTGGAGGATTACCTAGGGATCTAGAGGAGGCAGAGGATTACCTAGTGCACTGTTTTCCTTTCTACGACACGTCGCCATTCCGTTATTGCATGGAGACGCTTGAGCTAGGCGCTGGCTTCTGAACCCCATGGGCTTTGTGCTTTGCACTCCGCCCTACACCGTGCTACGCCGCAATCCTAAACACAGGTTTGCGTCGCCACTTTTGCTCCACAAATGGACCTACCAAAATATGGTGGGCTAAGTGCTGCTCAAGGTGCTGTTCCCAAAGCTTAGTATGCTGAAGTGTGTTTGAGGCGCAGGATTCTGTGGGCGATCAAGGTGAACCCCAAGGCACTGGCCCCACATGCGCAGGAAGTAGAGAATTACCTGGTGGGCCAGGTGCTGCTCAAGGTGCTGTTCCCAAAGCTTAGTATGCTGAAGTGTGTTTGAGGCGCAGGATTCTGTGGGCGATCAAGGTGAACCCCAAGGCACTGGCCCCACATGTGCAGGAAGTAGAGAATTACCTGGTGGGCCAGGTGCTGCTCAAGGTGCTGTTCCCAAAGCTTAGTATGCCGAAGTGGGTTTGAGGCGCAGGATTCTGAGGATGATCAAGGTGAACCCCGCCCGGGGCATTGAAGTGCCATGAATTGTATTTTGAACTGTTACATGGCTCTTCAGCCAACTCTGGGCTGCTCACTGTCTTATAATTCCAAGTCCCCCCGTGCGATACCCACGGAAACCAGGGAGCACTCTTAGCGGATTAGACAGTTTAAAGACTTGTCCAGGTCAAGTCTCTTGAAGACTGATCCTATATGCATAAAGAGGATCTATACCCTTGTTTATTAAGCAGACTCCTAAGCAGGTCCTGATGCATGGGATGTTGGAAATATTGGATGGCAGCCCAAGGCACTGGGCACTGCTTGTCTTTTTGGCCACCAGCATCAGCTTCTGGGCAGCTCCTTGGGACTCCCACTGGGCCCAATACAAAGATTCCAGGAGCACTGGAAAGCTGACGATATCAGCTTCCAGGTGCACTTGGTTGCTTAAGGTTTGGATGAAGAGAGAGCCCAGGGAGCTGCCAAGAAGCTGCTGCTCGTAGCTGAAAGCTATGGCACTGGCATGCCTTTGTATCTAATCACAGGCGAACCTATAGCTTGCACTGCTTCTTTTGGGGGCTACACGTAGTAGCTTCTAGGTAGCTCCTTTCCCCCGTCCTTGAGCCAAACCTGGAGCTAGCTAGTGTGTCTGAAAGCTTGTATGACAGGCATTCAAATGCAGCTGGAAGCTTTGGGCTTGCCCCAGTGGCTGGCTAATGATTCTGGCGGGAAGCTGCCATGATTAGCCCAAAAATGAAACTGTGGCTACTAAGCTGTTCTGACAAACCAGACTCCGTAGCGGGGGGACTGAGTTGTTCAGAACGCTGCATCTTGCGTCTCAGATGCAGCTCTTGGGGTCCGTTGCGTCTCAGTCGCAGATCCAGCAATTGCTGGAGGGTCTGTTGCGTCTCAGATGCAGATCTTGGGACTTGGTGCATCTCAAGATGCATATTTCGGAACTGGGTGCGTCTCAACATGCCGATCTTGGAACTGGGTGAGTCTCAAGATGCAGATCTTGGAACTGGTTGCGCCTCAATATGCAGATCTTGGAACTGGGCGAGCCTCAAGGTGCAGATCTTGGAACTGGCTACGTCTCAAGATACAGATCTTGGAGACCCCTGAACAAACCTGGTGGGCTTGTGGTCCACATGCCTGAGGCGTGTGATCCTTTGCATCTAATCCTAGGTTAGTAATGATAGCGCCTGGTGAGGCGTGGGATTAAGGAAGCCCCGCCTTACAGCGGTAGAGAACGGGCTGCTACTTTACCTGGACAGTGCTACCATTGCGGTTGACAGCGACCGCGAACACTAAGGCGCACCCGTAGGGATTTGAACCCTGGACCTTCTGTCTGATTTCATCAAACTCAACCATTGAGCCAATGGTCGAAACGGGAAATCCTAGATTAACCTAGGGCCACTTAGCTATTCTGTTGAACCAGACTCTGTAGCGGGCGTGTGATCCATGTGCCTGAGGCAGTGCTTTTCTTTTCCGCTATGAGCAGCAGCTTCTAGGCAGCTCCTCTGACTGGCTTTTTATCCGACTTGGCGCAGCCTAGTGCACCTTGAAGCGGACACATTCAGCTGCCCAGAACTGCTGAAATAGTTCAGTGAAGCCTAGTGTCTGGCTCAGGGAGCTAACTAGCAGCTGCTAAGAAAAGCGGAAAAGAAAAACCCTGGTCTGGGGTGTGTGGTCATTTGCATGAGTGGGAGGCAGTACACCGCACAGAAGTGTCAGTGTGTCACTTAACCTAATGAATTTGATTGTTACATGTTTTTTAATCCAACTTTGGGCTGCTCACTGTCTTCCGATGCTAAGTCCCCCAGTGCAATACTCACGGAAACCAGGGAGCCAACTAAGCGGTTTAGACAGCATCCATTTTGTGTGAGTTGGACGCAGCAAACCGCATTGGGGTGTCAATAAACCTAAGCCAGAGCATTGCCCTGATGACCATAGGCTCCTACATGGATTATATTGGGTTGTTTCATAGTTTTTCAGCCCATCTGGGCTGCTCGCCATCTCCCTATTCCAAGACCTCCCTTGCGATACCCACGGAAACCAGGGAGCCTACTATGCGGGTTAGGCGGTCAAAAAGCATGTCCAGGTCAGGTGCTTAAGGCTGTGCTTGGCTCAGGCCTTTCCACTTTTTGTGTGCTACACTTGGCAGCTTCTAGGCCCCCTTTCCCTCCCCTGGGCCAAACTTAAAGCTAGCTAGTGCATCTGAAAAATAGCATACCCGGCACTCCAATGAAGCTGGCATCGTGAGGCTCTAACCAGTGGCTGGCTAATGGGGCTGGATGGAAGCTGCCATGCGTAGCACAAAAAAGAAACAGTGGTCCTTTCATTGAGCTGGAGGAAGCAAAAAAGCTGATGTGACACATGACAGCAGCATTTTGATGAAGGAAGTCGCGGTTGATATCAAGGTACTACTTCTTGCCAAATTGGTCAGCGTTTTTTAGTGCAAAAAGCGCAAAAACTGCGCGCTGCGTCCACAGGGGGTTGAAAAAACTGCGCGTAACGTGCGGAGGGGCTCAAAAAGGCCGCGCGCGCTTAGTAGTACCCTGGTTGATATCCTTGCCCTTATGTCCCCATACCGTTGTAATGAAAACAATCCAAACTGTTTTTGTAAACTGAATCCTTCCTGACTGAATGTTTTGCTCGGTTGCCTAAATGCCACATTAGGCGGTCGCACCAGAAACCGGTTGCTCAATTGCGAAATATGTAAGAAATTCTCTACGATATCGTCCCGGTATAAACATTTACTCAATGTCCGGCTGATATGTTTTGTTAGTGACTGGGTCTTCGTGATTTCATGAATGCAGGCATAAACAAGTGACGAAGGCCTGCAGGCAGCAGTCCTGCACATTAGGTTGGCTTCCTGCACATTAGGTTGGAAATAATAGTATATAGAATTGCTTCATGAGTTGGGGGGGCCAAGTCAGGGCCCCTGGCAATGTTTATAATAAGGGTTCTGACACGTCTTATCTAAACCCGACACACAAACACAGACACACACTAATGTACTGCCTACCTCTACATGTATATTGCTGTCCTCCTGTTTAGATTTATATCATGAAATCGGCTTCTTTCAACCTTCTAACTTCTCATTGAACTTCAGGTAATGATGATTTCTACTCATCAGTACTGGTATGCTACACGAGTGGCCATTGGGCGAGCTTAAGTGGGTCTAGGTCTGATCTAGATTCATCGCTGAGTTTGCTTACATCGCTATGCCAATCTCGAAAGCGATGGGTTTTTATCGCGAATTGCGATGTATGAATGTATCGCTCAAAATAAAAACCCTGGGATCACCCCTAAAGAATGAAACCATGTTTGGAGTCAACTGATCCCAAGCACCATTATCTGCCACCAGGTACCCTTCACTGGTTACCTGAAGCAACTCACTCTACAGCAACTGGCCAACCTCCAAGTTATTGTGGGTGAGCACCAACAGCTGGATCCTCAAGCTGCCAACACATTGTACCAAAAGGGATTAACCCAAGCCCAGACAGTAATCGAGCAAAGCGTCGACTCTCTTACACCGGCAGACAATAGGAGCTGACCTGCCTGACTGGCTCCTGAAGCTCCCAGCCCCATACCCCCGTGACGTGTTGAAGGTCAGGCCAGAAGAGTTGTTGTGCTTCCTAGAAACTCACTGGGTTCACACCCATGTAGGCAGCCAAGTACCAGGCTAATCAGTACCGTACAGGAAACATCCAAGTTAACCCTTGCCGGGGCCAAGTCAGCAAGTTGTGTTTCCACAGGGGTATTCGGTGTCTCCTCGGGGGTATTTCTGGCAATCTAGATCAGCGATAGGTCATCCCGGGGATATATTAAAATATGTCGTATTGTTTGAAAAAGCGTAGGTTTCCTGGCGGAAACGAGCGGAAAACATGTTAATGTAAGATCGTTACAACGGCATAGGCTCGATAGAGGAGAAGATGCTATTAAGCGCAACAGGCGCAATCATATAGAATAGAGATGTGTACTGCAGGGTACTGCAGTCACGTGCAGGCCACAGCTAGCCTGAGGCCTGGCGGCAGGCAACACGGTACCAGGAGGGAAAGGTACCGGTGTGCATTATGCCTCAGAGACTGATATATAAATCAGTCAATAACATCCCCCCCAATTCAAGGTATTCTTGAGCTCAAGAATTCCTGGAATTAACTGAGGGGCATAAGAAAATTAAAATATTAAAACTAGGGAGACTTCGAGAATTTCTAGTAGCTGAAAAGGAGAAATCACTTCAGCAGGGGTCTCCAAAGAAATGTCAGTCTTCTGGGGTAGCTGGCTAGGTAAGTGGCACTGCAGGTAGGCTGCAGGCTAATTAGCAGAAAGGCTGCTGAGAAGGTGCAAGGAAACTGCAGGTAAGCTGCAGGCTAGGTAGCAGAGAGGCTGCTGAGAAGGTGTAAGGAAACTGCAGGTAGGCTGCAGGCTAGAGCAGATAGGCTGCTATGGGAAGCTGGGGAAGGAAAGTCCAGGCTTGGTGAAGGCTTGTGAAGATATCCTTGGCTACGAGAGCATGATTCGAGACTAGAGGATTTGTCATTTAGACATGATGTCTGGACTAGTCCCCCCATAATTTGGGTGAGCTACATTAGGTAGGCCCTAAATTAAAGCAAAGACATCAAGGAGAGACTAGAAGAATTCTAAATTCAGACGGGGTGCTGCCTGTGGAAATACATGAGGCAATACAGTAGGCAGGTAATCTAAAAACTTATAGAGTGTTCAAGTCTATCCAAAAGATGAAGAGCAATGTTGGAAACTGAATTAAGTGCCTGGCTTGCTGGGGAAGCCATCAAGGTCAAGTTGCTGGCAGACCTGGGCAAGGAACTGGTCAAATGACTTGGGAGCTAGGCTGGGGGGGGTAAGAATGTTGATAAATGTGAAGTCCATGGGGCTCCATGTCATGCTGAGGTGGTTGACACATAGCACTTTGCCTCCAGGATGTGCACAGCTCCTGAGGTCCATGATCATCTTAGGTCTGAATGAGAGTGTGTGAGCATGTGCATTGACCATGGCAGCTTGGAGACAAATGGCCCACTGTAGAGTGGGTCTGGCTGTGGTAGAAACAGTGGGGTAGGCTTGCACCATTTGCTGGAGTCTGCTGTTGTGCTTGATGATAGGACTGCAGGCATCAGATGGCTCCTTGTGCATTGACCTGTGTGGGAACTGTTCTCTTTCAGAAGCTAGCAGGGTAGGGAACTTGCTGGTGAATGCTGTGATGAGCTTGGACAGTGGAGGCCTGGGCGTGATGTTGAAAGCTGGTGAAGCAGGCCTGCTGTTCAGGTGGTGTAGGGTGCATCCAAAACGTGTGAGACTAAGGCTGGAGTTGTTGGAGAAGTGGATGTTGTTGAAATTCTGATTAACTTCTCCCAGTGGTAGTCCAATGTCTGGTGACCTGTTGACCAGTATCCATTGGTCCCAGGTAGTTGCTGTGTCTAGATCAGATGGCTTGAGTGGCCCGTCCCCATCTATGGGGCCATCATATTCCTCATAGTTGGTCCTGATCTGGTCACTGAGGAGTTCCATCTCTGCTCTGGCTCGTTGCAGGCCCAGGTTGTCCAGCTGTTGTTGGAGGTCTGGAGTGGTTTCAGGAGGGTCATCTACTCCTAGTCCAGGGTCATCCTGGGGCTTGTGTACCTCTGTATGGATGAGCTCTGGCATATCATCACTGTCAGTATCATCAATAGAGTCTTCCAGATTGTCTGCAGTGGAAGGGGAATGGTACTGGCAGATAGGGGAAGGATGGTCCTGGAGGTCTTGGTCTGCCTCCACATGAGTGGGTGGGTACTGCCCTATCTCAGAATCAGTGTGGGGTGCAGATGGATCAGAAGTAGAGGGGAAGTCCTGGAGGTCTTGATCTGCCTCCACATGAGTGGGTGGGTACTGCCCTATCTCAGAATCAGTGTGGGGTGCAGATGGAGCTGAAGTAGAGGGGAAGTCCTGGAGGTCTTGATCTGCCTCCACATGAGTGGGTGGGTACTGCCCTATCTCAGAATCAGTGTGGGGTGCAGATGGATCAGAAGTAGAGGGGAAGTCCTGGAGGTCTTGATCAGCTCTACTGGGGGAGGTCTCATGAGTGGGTGGGTACTGCCCTGTCTCAGAGTCAGTGTGAGTTGATGGAGGCTTGGTAACCATCATGATGTAGGCAATGGTAGGGTCCACAGGGATAGAGGGATTACTGGCAGGGGCTGGTGAAGTTTGGGTAAGGTAGAGTCCATGCCTTTTGGGGCATGAGAGGAGCATTTTGGTACCAGATGGTCTTGGGATGGAGAGTGTGGCTTGAGTCTTGGACAGGTGAACTTGGAGGTCTGGGCACATGCTGGTGGCTGCATGAATGCTAATGATGTTGGGCATGTTGCAGTCAGCAAGAAGTACATTGTTCAGGATGATCAGAGTCCTGCCATGGCCCTTGATCTTGGCCTTCCCTATCTGCTTGCAGAGGATAGGTGGAGAGTCTTGATCTGCCAGCTGCAGCCTAATAGGCTGTTGGAGGTCCTGAATGTCATGCAGATGGGAGATGTTACTTGTTGCATGAGAGTGTGCTGCAGTATCTATGATCCATTCTGTCTGCAGTGCTGCCTGGAAAACTTCTCCATCTTCTATAGTGCATTCATCATCAGCACTTATTTGTCCAAAGAATGCTGTATTAGCCAGGGGGTCAGGTGGCAAGGCAAATGAAACAGACTTGCCTCTGGTTGGTGTAGCAAATCTCATGGGCTGGAGGTTGTCCTCATCCAGTGCCAGGGACAGGAAGTTGTGTTCTTCACCCTCACTGTCAGAGTTGGAGGTGGACTGATCACCATCAGCAACATGGGCATGGCGTCCCCTGCTTGGGTATCTTCTTAGACGTCTCCTGTCTGGACTGGTATTCTTGGGAGTCTTCTTGTCGTCAGGATCCTTGTCATCTCCTGATCTGTTCTTGGGAGGTGACTTAGATCCATGGTCAGCTTCATCTGAGTCAGCTGGTCTGAAAGCCAGATCAGTGTCCTCACTGGTGCAGTCTCTGGAGCTATGGCATATTCCCCCACAGTTCCAGCAGGTCATCTTCTTGTAGGAGATGATCCTGTCTCTGAATGGGAGGTGCTTGCTGTTGAAGGGCTTCCTGGCCCTGTAAGCTGCAGCTGCCATCTCAGCCTCTTCAGGGGATGGTGCAGGGTCAACTTGCTTCACTAAGCACCAGTTGAAGAGGGCACTTTGGAGCATAGAAAAGGTGGTGACAGCAGTGGGGTTGAACTGATTGATGTAACCATCATATTCAGAGCGGGAGTTCAGTCCCTTGACAATGAGGTTCAGGAAGGTGCTGGTAGAGACGATGTGGGTGCCTTGTATCTTGGGAATCTGGGAGTACAGATCAGCTGCCCTAGAGAGGTAAGTCTGCAGGATTCAGTGGAGGTCATACGTAATCCCATTATGGCAGTCAGGGTGGTATGCTCTAGCCTGTTGCCTTCCTCAGAGTACAGGGCATCTAGAAACCTGAAGGCTCTAGTGGCCATATCTGTGTTAGCATGGATGGCCTGCTGGATGGGATCTGATACATGATCTATGATGATCTTAAAGGCCTTGTTGTTCTTCCAGGTGGAGATCCTGTTAGGGACACCAATCCTAGGGGCAGCCGGAACAGCCGGATCAGCAGCCGCAACAGGAGGGTAAGTAATGTCATCAGCAGGGTAACCATCAGAGTCAGCAGGCTCGCCAGCGACCACCGCTTGTTGGCAGTCGAAAGCAATGGCAATGGTATCCCTATCTGATTTGAGGGCGAGGAGTATATTCTGCCTGGCGCAGCGCCAGTTGTAGTGGTTCCCGGTGAATATACGGGGAGGTTGCATGGTGAGGTCTTCTGTGTAGGAGTCTTGGCGTTGTAGGTCGGAGTGTTGGGATAGGGGGAGTTACGAGGGCGGGGCAGGGGAAGAGGGGATGGAGTGTGTGTGGGAATCGGCGATCCAAAGGGATCCAGCGGATTACCGGTGGATGAACGTTGCCAAGCGGCAATGTTCGACGACAGAAGCTTCTCTTAAGCTGGAGGCGTAGACAAATTGATCGTCTGAGATCAATACAGCACTGTGTGGGTCTCGGTGAGGGCGTCGTCCTATACTCACTTCATAGATTTCGGTGACTTGTGGTCGCTCTTGCTTGCTCCAGTCGTAGGACGCAGTGGCAGATCCAAGGATTCTTGGTAGGAAACGGCAGGTGGAGCAGCGGGAAGTAGGATCCGCACAGGGAGTCCAGGTGCTTATTTAAAACTCGGGCCTTCGACAAGTCAGAGGGGAACTGAATCCGAACGCGGAAATCAGCGGCTGTTCTTCATTAGCGTCTAAAGATGGCGCACATAACCTGTTAATGTAAGATCGTTACAACGGCATAGGCTCGATAGAGGAGAAGATGCTATTAAGCGCAACAGGCGCAATCATATAGAATAGAGATGTGTACTGCAGGGTACTGCAGTCACGTGCAGGCCACAGCTAGCCTGAGGCCTGGCGGCAGGCACCACGGTACCAGGAGGGAAAGGTACCGGTGTGCATTATGCCGACTCAGAGACTGATATATAAATCAGTCCATAACAAAACAAGCAATTCCTGAAAACGTTCCATGAGGGGGGCAACCATTCGACCCCCTCCTCGAACTTTTTGAGTCTTTCCGGAGGACAGGTCAGCAATTCCCAGAATTCCACGTCTGCAGCGTGACACCAAAATACAGCATCGCCAGGAGTATAAAAAAAGAAACTCTACCCCATGCCTAAAAAATATGAAGAAATGTGCCTTTTGTCCTGTTACGTCTTCTTGTAGAATCTCGCTTTTTAGGCCTCGGCAACTCTCAGCCCTTCTACAATATACACTTAATTCGCTAGTTTCTCTGTGCCTTGGTAGTTCGCTTTGCTTGTTGTCAAGCCTTTTAATTTGCTATTTCGTACGCTTTTTTTGAGGTTACCCCCTGGACCAGGTTCTGAGGGGCATGTTGCCCAAACCCTCACTGTTATAAAACTGTCCAGCTGCCCCGGCGCTGTTCAGTCTCGGCATTGATTTTTGCTGAGTATGTAACAATATCCTCTCTCTCTCTCTATGAAAAGGGCTCAGGGCCGACCCCCCCCCCCCCCCCCCCCCCCAGCATGCGGATGGAGACTGCTTACGACGGACAAAAGACGGCTTGATCTAGTAGCTAAATGACCTGTGGAAACAAAATAAGTGTGAATCGTCAACGTGACCTGCCTTGTCGTGGCAGGCAGCGTGGCGCCAGAATGGCCCGGGGAATGCCCAGCTGTCCACCCCAACGATTCCGGGGAATTCATGTAGATAAACATGTGAAGGGCGTGACCGCCCTTGAGTGGGGATGGGGATGGGGATGGGGAGCCCCGCCGAGCCCCGCTGTCACTAGGGTTGTTTTATGTGCGGTGTACGGTGTGCGGTGTGTAACCTTGTTGCTGCCCTCGTGAACCTTGTTCCTGCCCTCGTGGCTGTTCTTGCAGAATGCGTGTCTGGTGTACCGCGCTTTGATACACAGTTGCGCGTTGCCTCATAAACTGGGGCTGTGAACTCTTCGGCTGAGCTAGGCAGTCTCCTTCGAGGTGACTTGACTGCCGAATCCAAACGTCAAGTGGTTTGGGGAGCAGTTTGACTTAAATCTACCTGGAAGATGAGGTGACGTAAAATACAACTTGTCTGCAATTTACTTTGTGGCGGAGATTCTGTAACTGCTGCCTCGGGTTCAACGTCATGCGACTGCTACTATAATCCATAATACATCTGGCGTGGGGCGATACCACTTTGCAGGGTGAACCCTTAGGGCCAAAAGCGCCTCCGTTTTGCTCATCCGTTTTGCTCTCGCCCGATTTGAGCACCCGGCAGTACGCCTGATGTACCGAAGTCGCTTCCCATGGAGGATGGAGGGGCGGTAAAAATCGCTGCCAGGTAGATCCCAGAACCGCCCTCCGGGAAGGCCCAACTCAGTCTGTAGTGTGGAAACACGCCCTAAACCCTGACGAGTCAATAATTTGATGGTAACTACGGGCTGTGTCGACGGCAGTACCAGGCTGCCAGCAACAAATAGGCTGTTTCGCGCCACCACTTCTGAGCCTCAGGAGTGTACGCTACAGGTCCTCGCCAATTTCTACCCGGAACGCTCCGCTTCCTAAAGTCACGTAGCTCAGCGTCCATCCTTTCTTTCTTTCTTCCTTCCTTGGTCGCTGTGCGATGGACTTGACTCAAATGTTAAGCGGCAATGCGGACAACCTGAAAGAGGTTGCTGGTCCAGGTCCCATTGCCGCCTTAGTGTCAATGATATCCACTGGCACTGCAGATGATCAGGAGAGGGCTACTCAGACGCTAACGAATTTGATAAGAGGCAATCGAGACAACCAGCGGGGTATTGCTGATGCAGGTGCTATTCCCCCCCTGGTGTCATTGTTATCCAGCAGAAATCCAGCAATTTTGCAGGAGCAGGCAGCTGTGGCTCTTGCTCATCTGTCTATGGATAATCCTAACAACCAGCAACAAGCTGCTGCTGTAGGTGCCATTCCCGCCTTGGTGGAAAAGTTATCCACTGGCATTCCAGAAAGTGTTCAAGGGAATGCAGCATGGGCTCTTACATCGCTTGCAACATCGAATCCTGACAATCAGCGGAAGGTTGCTGCTGCAGGTGCCATTCCCCCAATAGTGGAATTGTTATGCACTGGATCTTCATGTATTGTGAAGCTGGTAGCAAGGACTCTGGGATGCTTAGCTGACGACAATCCTGACATCCAACGGCAGGCTTATGCTGCAGGTGCCATTCCCCCCTTAGTGGCACTGTTATCCACCGGCAATCCAGAAAATATGCAGCTTCAAGTAGCACAGGCTCTTGCTTGCTTAGCTAAAGGCTCAGCTGAGATTTCAAGCGCAATTGCTGCTGCAGGTGCCATTCCCACCTTGGTGGTTTGGCTATCCACCAGAACTGCAGCTATTCTGCAGATGCAGGCAGCACAGGCTCTCTCTTACCTAGCCGATAGCAAAGCTGAGATTTCAAGCGCGATTGCTTCTGCAGGCGCCATTCCCCCCTTGGTGGTATTGTTGTCTACCAGCACTTCGTCACCTGTGCAGTTATACGCAGCAAGGGCGCTTCGCTGTATAACTGGTCATATTACTGACATCCAGCAGAAGGCTACTGCTGCAGGTGCCATTCCCATATTGGTGGCCTGGTTACCCCCTGGCACCCCAGATAATTTGCAGGATGAGGCAGTAAGGGTCCTTGGGTATCTAGCTGTAGACAATCCAGACATCCAGGTTAAGATTGCTGCAGCTGGTGCGATTCCCCCCTTAATAGCATTGCTGTCCACCGGCTCTGAAGCAAGTGTGCAGGCGCTGGCAGCATTTGCACTTGGGCAACTCGCTCATTTGATGCCTGACATACAGCGGGAGATTGCTTCTGCCGGTGCGATTCCCCCCTTGGTGGCATTGCTATCCACTAGTACTCCAGCAAATGTGCAGTTGCAGGCAGCTATGGCACTTGGACAACTCGCTCATTTGATACCTGACATCCAGCGGAGGGTTGTTGCTGCCGGTGCGATTACCCCCTTGGTTGTATTTCTATCCACCCGCACTTCATCAGGTGTGCAGGAGCAAGCAGCAAGGACACTTTCACAACTTGCCCATTTGATACCTGACATCCAGGGGAGGATTGCTGCTGCCGGTGCGATCCCCCCCTTGGTGGCATTGCTATCCACCAGCACTCCAGCAAGTGAGCAGGAGCAGGCAGCAATGGCTCTTAGCACACTTGCAACAGACCATTTCGACAATCAACGGAAGATTGCTACAGCTGGTGCAATGCCTCGCTTGTCGGCCTTGCTGTCTGATAGTGGTACTACTAAAGCGGTGCAGCAAGTTTCAAGACAAGTTTACGTACTTATGGAAGCTGCAATTAAGGCAGAGGCGATTAGGGCTGTGGCATGTGAAGAACTTGCAAAGGTAAGGGAAATCACCAACATGGGAATCTCATGATGAGTATGATTAGGGTTGGGCCGACGTATGAACATACTTTTCTAAGCTCATACGTATATATACACTGTATATTTTTTCTCGAAACGTATGAGTGTAAACGTATACAAACGTATGATTTGTACTTCGAAAACTTCCCGGCACTTAACTTTCTTGGTCTTCATTCAATTTATCATTTAGATAGCTCATCGGAAAGCTGTCAACCCCCTCTATCACAATATGCAATACAACTAATCTTTCACACGTACCATTTAGTTTAAATGTGGCCTACAGTTTGATTTAGATAGCCAGGTTGGCACACATATCAGAGCGCCACCTAGCCTTCCATTCCACAAGCTGTGCTCCTACGTGGGCTTGAAGGATTGATGGTGCAAGCCTAGTGCAATGTGAAGATGGACAATATTGCAATATAGTTATATACTCATATTATTATAACCTAGCTGACTCACAGAGCTGCCTATAAGCTGCAGCATACTTTGTCTGAAACCAGTAGCTGACTTCGGGACCTGCGTATAAATAATGATGTGAACATGGAAAATATTAATATATTATTGGCATCGAATGGATCCCTTAGATTGGCACCGCGCTTCCTGGACGACGCGCTTTCTAGCCGTGATTTCTTTTTCTGAGATTTGGACAACCTAAAATTGCCAGAATGTTTTTTGGGGAGTTGAAATGTAAAGCAAATGAAATTAGCAATGCGGCAATACCTTTAAGCCCATGTAAAAGTATTTTCCCAAGAAGTGCAATAATTACTCATACGTTTGTATACGTTTATACGCATACGTTTGTACGTTTGTACGGCTTATAAAAATGAATTAAAACGATTGCTGCCCAAGCCTAATTATTATAGACATAAGACAGGCAGACTGACTGACTAACTAACGGACTGACTGACACACACACACACAGATAGATAGTCAGTCAGTCAGACAGACAGACAGACAGACAGACAGACAGACAGACAGACACAGGACAGAGAGACACAGGCGGGCAGGCAGATACACACACGGACGGACAAACACAAACAAACACACACACATCAATACATACATTCATACAGACTAATGTTTGACCAAAAACACAAATGTTCCAGGAGCTTATTAAGGAAGAGGAGATTGAGAAAGCTGCAAAGGAAGCCAAGGCCAAAGCCAAGATGGAGAAGAAGCTGAGACAGAGAGAGGAGAAGAAGGAGAAGCTTCACCAGACCACAGCTGGATCTGCTTCAAATGCTGACGCTATCGCCAACTATAATTCCGTAGCTACTGCCGCTTCTACTTCCAGTGCATTCCAAGATTCCAATGCATTGTCTGCTAATGTGCCGACCCCCACTGTAGTCTCAGCTTCCTATGCACTGCCTGCTAGTGTGCTGACCCCCACTGCAGTCTCAGCTTCCTATGCACTGCCTGCTAGTGTGCCGACCTCCACTACAGTCTCACCTTTCAATGCACTGCCTGCTAGTGTGCCGACTCCCACTGCAGTCCCAGGTTCCAATGCACTGCCTGCTAGTGTGCCGACCCCCTCAGCAAACTACTACCAATATCAGGATCACCCCATTATGAAGATCATACCGTCGCATGCAGCTATACCCAACCGTGGACAGCATCGGCAGTTTGTGCAGCCTCAGATTGTTCAGCTTCCAATTTTTCAGCCGAGCTTTTTTCAGCCTCAGGTTGCCCCGCCTCAGATTGTACATCATTTTTTTGTACCGCCTGAGGCCATTCAGCCTCAGCAACTGCAGCCTGGCTCTCATCAGGCCCCACAGGGTCAGGCCCTAGCTCTAGCCTCAGGTGGCTTGGCCCCAGGATCCCTACCCTACCTACCTACCCATCTCCCTAGACCTCAACCACAAGCTGCCCCTATGGGAGCGTACAATCCCTTAAGGCAAAGGCCTCTGCCCACCGCTTCACCCCCCTCTATGCCTGCACCCCCTTCCGCCACCACTCCCCCCTCCTCAGCACCCCCCCACACTAGCCCAATCAGACCTCTCGCTTACAACCCTGCCCCCCTCCCTGCGCATGCTGCCCAGCCTGGTGCAGTAGGCTACACCAGTACCATGCAACCGGGGATAAGCCCTGCCCCTTTTCATGTTCCCCCTACCCAGCCTGGGGCTGTAGGCTATACCAGTGCCCTGCGACTGGGAGTCAACCCTGCTCCGCTGCACCACCTCAGTCAGGCTGGCATTGCAACTTCTCGACCGCCACCACCGATCCCCTCTGCAGTGTTGCCACATCCCCTTGGGGCCCCTGTCCATGGCCAGACACCGGGTCTTGGTTCGGCAGCTGGGGTAGAGGAGGAGGAGGAGGATCTGTGTGTTGTGTGTATGGAGAGGGAGCGGGATGTGTGCTTGCTGCCTTGTGGCCATGTCAGCATGTGCCACATCTGCTGTGAGGCTGTGCTGGCGAAGACAGGTGAATGTCCCATGTGCCGAACTAAGGTGGTGGAGCATGTAGTACTGAATTTGTTAATTGAGAATAATGCGTGATTGTCGCATGTGCCGAACCGAGGTGGTGAAGTGTGTCATACTGAATGTGTGAAGTGAGGATGATGTGTGATTGTCGCATGTGCTGAACCGAGGTGGTGGAGCATGTTGTACTGTATGTGTCATACTGGATGTGTGAAGTGAGAATAACGCGTGAATGTTGGGTGTGCCAACCCAAGGTGGTGAAGTGTGTCATACTGAATGTGTGAAGTGAGGATGGCGCGTGATTGTCGCATGTGCCTAACCAAGGTAGTGGAGCATGTTGTACTGAATGTGTGAAGTGAGGATGACGTGTGATTGTTGCATGTGCTGGACCAAGGTGGTGGAGTAAGCCGCACTGGATGTGTGACGTGAGGTTAACGCGTGACTGTCGCATATGCCTAACGAAGGTGGTAGAGTGTGTCGTACTGAATGTGTGAAGTGAGGATGACGCGTGCTTGTCGCATGTGCTGAACCAAGGTGGTGGAGCATGTTGTACTAAATGTGGGAAGTGAGGATAACGCGTGCTTGTCTTATGTGCCGAACCAAGGTGGTGGAGCATGTTGTACTTAATATTTCATACTGAGTGTGTAAAGTAAGGTTAATACGTGATTGTCCCATGTGCCGAACCAAGGTGGTGGAGCATGTAGTACTGAATTTGTGAAGTGAGGTTGATGCGTGATTGTCGCATGTGCCGAACCGAGGTGGTGGAGCATGTTGTACTGAATGTGTGAAGTGAGGATAATGCGTGATTGTCGTGTGCCGAACCAAGAGGGTGGAGCATATTGTACTGAATTTGTGAGGTGAAGATAACGCGTGATTGGTGCATGTGCCGAACCAAGGTGGTGGAGCATAGTTTTTTATTTCCAGCTACCAGTCGCAGCTTCTAGGAAGCCCCATGAGCATTCCACGGGGCCAAGCCCTAAGCTTTTAGCAGTTTTGTTCAGCTGATTGTGCCAGCTTCATGGTGCACTAGGTTGCATCAGTTTTGCTGACTAGCCAGTCAAGAGAGCTGCATGGAAGCTGCTGCTCATAGCTGACAAGAAAAGCTATGTGGTGGAGCATGTCATACTGGAGGTGTGACGTGAGGGTAATTCTCCCCCTGGATGTCCTTTAAAGCTTTTTGGCGGAGCCTCCCCTTCTGGGGGGCAGGAGCCCCCAGGGTTACCCATTTGTCCGTCCGACCGACCGAAAAGTTGAAGCCTGTTTTGCGCTGTTTACAACTGGTTATACAAGTGTATAGCCATAAATACAAGTATATAACTGGTTATTCAAGCCCAGGTGGGGCAAAAACGTAAAGCGTAGGTAAACAGAAAATAGATGTTGAGCCGTTTGGCGAGGCGTGAGGTTGAGGGGGGCAGCCCCTTTGCTTGCGCTGGGGCCAACCACAAAAAAAACAGAGTCATAGGACCTAATAGTACTTAGTATCAGGTCCTCCGTCGAGTCTATGCAATTTGTTGGGGACCAGATCTACACATGCTTGTTAATCTAGCCCCTCCTGCTAGTCTAGAATTATCTTGATTTTTGATGTTGGGCATGTCCCTTTAGCCTCCCTTTTTAATAAGAAGGCTTTCTGCCTCAAAGGGTGGGTCTCCTTATGCCTTAAATGATCACTGTAGCACGAACTCAGGGCCCCCGTCAGTAAAACGATTGTTTGAGGTTCAGTTCATCAGTGCTTTTTCTTTTCAAGCCCTTTCCTACCCCTGGACTTGAATATACGTACATGCTAGCCCTAGACTCACAATTAGTTCCGTACCCCATTGTAAGGGAATGGCTTCCCTTATAATGGGAACAATTGGAAAGGCCACTATTTCTTTTTGGAGCTGCACGTGATAGCTTCCGGCCAGCTCCATTAACCAGCCAATGGGTCAAGCCCAATGCTTTCAGCTCCGTTGGAATGCCTTTATGTGGGCTTTCAGGCGCACTAGCTAGCCTCGGGTTGGCCCGAAGGATGAGGAAAAGGAACTGCCTAGAAGCTGCCATGCGCAGACCAAACATGAAACAGTGGGAATGGCTTACATAAGGGAATGGCGCCCCTTCTTGCTCCCTTAAACCTATTGACTGCACAGCAAGAGGACCCCAGCTCTGCTGCCTGAGACGCAACCAATCGTATAGCCTGCGTCCTGCGATAAAACGGACCCTTCCTTCTGGTCAACGGACCCACCACACGTTGCGTCCTGCGATGCAACGGACCCTTCCACGTTGGGTCTGCGACAGAGGACGCGGCGTCCTGAACGACCCATGGACTGCATGAGTGCTTGTTTCCTTTTTAAGCCCTCCTGATATCGATTTTTTGGCACCTCCCTTCAGCCTACCGTATTTAGTCACCCCTGGACTGTAATATGCACTGACCCATGGACTGCAAACTGAACCTGCATACACGAAGAGACCAACACGAGCTCCTCAGCTTCACTCTTTCTAACAGTCTAAGGGTTTTTCTAAGCAGCTTCTAGGCAGCTCTTTTAGCCAGCCACGGGGCTACACCTAAAGAATTCAGCAGTGCTGGAAAGCTGAGTATGCCAGCTTCAAGGTGCTCTAGGTTGCTTGCGACTAGCCTGAAAATCCAGATAGGAAAGCTGCCTATACGCTGTTGCTCGTGGCTGAAATTTTGATTACATTTAGCTCCTGTTGTCAAGCACAGCCGAAACAAAGTTGAAAATCTATCAGCCCCCTTTTTTTTAAGTTGTGAAAGGACTTGCACCCCATGAGGTGGGTCTCCCAACACAAACCAGCGACACGATCCTCAGCCCTGAAACCTATGGGATTCCCTACTCGATCCTGTACGGTGGACTATGCATGCATGCTCCTGATGTGATGGGAGGGCCAAGGATACCGCTGTACACAACTCTGATCCAATTTAGCTTCTGTTCTTAAGCCTAGCAGAAATTGAAATTGAAATTGTTACATCCGTGTAATACCGTTTACTCAGGACGTGAAGTTAAGGACACCATAGCGTAAGCCGGAGCTAGCTGTAGTCACCGTAGGGCCACCTCATTCAAAAAGAATCACCACCGATGCCTGACACCGTCAGGCACCGTGGCCACATTATGCCAGTTGCAACTTAATACGGGGTTTTTTCACCCCGGTTAGGAAGCACCAACAAAATGCAGCTGGCAAGACAAAAACTGAGGGGGGGCACGGTCTGGGTGCTAGTCCCCGGGTATCGACCCGGGGTGTGCTTCCATAAAACGTCTACACTGTAAAATACTCTGAAAGCTAGTGATGGTGTGGGAGTGGACTTTGTCCGCTAGTGCAAGGGCACAAGGTCTCTTAAGTCCAAGTGTGGTCATAGAAGTCAAAAAGAGGTTGGGATAGTACCAGTAGTTCCAATGGTGATAACTTCGTAGTGAACGAGGTATCCAGCCGATCTAAGGCCATTTACTAACTCAACATGCTGGGCGTGTTTAGTGATGAACTTAGTATCATGGCTGGTATCAGAGCAGTATCCAAGCTCAAAAATCCAGAATTCTTTATCAGCCATAATGGTAGGAGAGTCTATGTCCGGTAGGACGGCAAGGTCAGGTCTCATTCTCTGCCAGTCCTCTACAGTAATAGTGAGGGGGCATAGCCAGTCAGGGAGACGCTTGCCCAGGACCCCCCTGGGGAAGTCCTCTTCCTTGCCAGCGTCCATGATCATTCTATCGAAGGGCTCCTGTGCAGATGGCCTTGTGGATGAGTCGCACTGCGGCGTCGTGTCTCTTGATATAGAGTCCCTTGAAAGTCCGGTGTGGGCAGCCCGCCAGGATGTGGCCCGCTCCGTCCTCACAGGTGCGGCAGATGGGGCATGGGGGGTTCGTAGGTGGGTGAGTGCTGGTAATATAAGGAAGTTTCCAGCGGAATGCAAGTTTACGGTTCCACAGTCTACCCCAGCGGGCTTTAAGTATGTGGAATTAAGTTTTATGTTGAATAAGGGTTGAGGTCCAAAATGTATTACTTGCATGGGGAAGTTGGTGGGGAGTGTTGTCGGCCCAGGTGGTTGCATACATCCCTTTAAGAGGGTGTTGGCCAAGGTGGCAGCTCGTGGGTAGGTTAGAGGTAATGCCTTGTGTAAGGTTAGGTGCTAGAATGCGTGGGGGAATATCTCCCATGGGTGTGCGAGGAGGTTGAACTGTGGGCCAGTAAACGTTGTGGCGGGGATTTCCCCAGTGTTGTCAGTAAAAGTGGTGGAGGCAGGATGCTCAGCTGCCTTGCGTGCCAGTGCGTCTGCCCTGTCATTCCCAAGGATACCTGTATGGGAGCGTGCTTTGCAGAGAGTGGTGTGAGAGCCATTCAAAATACGTTGAACAAGAAGCCTAGCAGACTCTACATGGAAATATATTAGCCTTGAAATCTACTGGAATCCCTACTCGCTGCTGCACTGTGCACCATGCACGCTCCCGCTAGGATGTAAAGACTAAGAATAGCCCTGCGCACAGTTTGGATCCAATTTAGCTTATGTTGTTGAGCAAAGCCGACTCTACATGGAAAATATATTAGCTTCTCAGCCCCAAATTGTTAGGGAGTCCATACTCGTCTCTACGTTGCTTACCATGCATGAGATGAAAATACTTGGGATTCCTACTAAGCACAGTTTGATCCAATTTAGCTTCTGTTGTTGATCATACCGGTAGACAACTCTAGACTTCACCAGGGGCTCGGAAACCCCGGTGGTCGGATTATGGTCAATTAAATCAATCCATCGGAGTCTAACATACAGAAAAAATAATTTAACTTAGTGGTCTTCATCACACTCAAAGTGCGAGCTATCAAATATTTGCATCCTCTTATCTCACCAACACTTAAATACGGTAGCTAGCATGGTCTAGAAATCGATCGTACCTGGCGCGCCGGCCTGGCGGTACCGTTCCGGAACAGGGGACCCCCCCGCGCGTACCCCGAACCCCTCACGGGTTTTGGAAAACTATACCGGGGCAGCTGACCTTGGAAAACCGGGGCCAAAGACCCCGGGGGGATTTTTTTTTGCCTGAAAATATAGGCACTCCGGGGCAACCGTGTCGGGGGCTGTTGCTAGCTGTCACTAGCCTTTTCTGAACTTTTCCACAGAATTGAACAGATTGGCACAGATTTGCACTGTTTTGAATAATATTCGACTTGACTTAATATAATATTGACATTTCCATAACAAATCCTTCCCATTTCTGGTTAGTGCATCAAGTTTTCCATGGGGATTGCTGCTTGACTCTCGACCTTTTCAACCAGCAAGAGAATCTAGATTGTTGTTTACTGCCATGAGTTTTCCACGAGACTGCGATGCAGGTCTCCAGGTCGTTGTTTGCAAACGGTATCATATCCTCAACACTGGTTACATGGGGATGGCTGCTTGGCTCCCGACCTTTTCCACCAGCAAGAGAATCTAGATTGTTGTTTACTGCCATGAGTTTTCCACGAGACTACGATGCAGGTCTCCAGGTCGTTGTTTGCAAACGGTATCATATCCTCAACACTGGGTACATGGGGATGGCTGCTTGACTCCCGACCTTTTCCACCAGCAAGAGAATCTAGATTGTTGTTTACTGCCATGAGTTTTCCACGAGACTACGATGCAGGTCTCCAGGTCGTTGTTTGCAAACGGTATCATATCCTCAACACTGGTTACATGGGGATGGCTGCTTGGCTCCCGACCTTTTCCACCAGCAAGAGAATCTAGATTGTTGTTTACTGCCATGAGTTTTCCACGAGACTGCGATGCAGGTCTTCAGGTCGTTGTTTGCAAACGGTATCATATCCTCAACACTGGTTACATGGGGATGGCTGCTTGACTCTCGACCTTTTCCACCAGCAAGAGAATCTAGATTGTTGTTTACTGCCATGAGTTTTCCACGAGACTGCGATGCAGGTCTCCAGGTCGTTGTTTGCAAACGGTATCATATCCTCAACACAGGTTACATGGGGATGGCTGCTTGACTCTCGACCTTTTCCACCAGCAAGAGAATCTAGATTGTTGTTTACTGCCATGAGATTTCCACGAGACTACGATGCAGGTCTCCAGGTCGTTGTTTGCAAACGGTATCATATCCTCAACACAGGTTACATGGGGATGGCTGCTTGACTCTCGACCTTGTCTACCAGCAAGAGAATCTAGATTGTTGTTTACTGCCATGAGTTTTCCACGAGACTACGATGCAGGTCTCCAGGTCTTTGTCGACCTTTTCCAACTCAAAGGACAACACAAAATAGGCTGACCGCTGAATCTTCCCTTCTGCGCTAGAGCTACCTGCTGCTCAAACACTTTCTTCATCGTTGATTGGAACAGAAATTCCCCGCTTGCTGCATCTTTGGCGCCCTTGAACATGTGAAACCACTTCACGAGCGCATACGCAATCTCTTCGGGCCTCTTGTACACCTGCAAGGAAAGAGCTCACATACTTTATATACTCACTTGTCGGGCACTTGCACTACTCAGAAGGGTCCAGGGATAGAAGAATGAGGAACCAACAGACTTATTGCATACGTCAAAGTTCTTGAAATGTCTGAACAGTAGTGTGTACAGCAGTGTAGAACAGTTTTGAAGTATAAGAATTTGACAGGACCCCAAACCCTACATTTGCCAGGCCCAAGATAACACTATTCACAAGGTACCACCAGCGAACAGCCCCCCAAAACACATCTTACCCTCTTGACACCCAAGTCTGACCACAGAGAAGGTCTCAACTTTGCCCCCAGTACTTCCTCATCCGTCATCTTGCGAAACTCCTCACGCTTCTTCAACTGGGGCAAAACTCGGATGCGATCACCATGGTCCCAGTGGAACATGGAGAGGGACAAGGCATTGATAGCCGGCCCTACGGCACAAAAGAGAATTGACAGCCAGGTTCAATGTTGGGCATGAGCGTGGATGGTGTTTGTGCTCCTCGAGCGCTTCTGGTTGCATAACCACAGCAATCAAGGGGTTTGAGGGAATACCCGGTGGTCATAATATAATCAGTCATCGGACTGAGTGCACTATGAGGAGTCCCAAATTAAGTTGATATCACAAAACAATACAATTCAGTTGACACGAATAGTGAGGGGGGGAAAACTGGGACGAGAGCTGTAAGTGAAGCTGGTAAATAGTTCACTCACAGTACAAAGGATGCCCTTGCCTCATCGCCTTCCCAAGGCGAGCAACCACATGCAGGCAGTCTTCCCTAAGGCCGTCATCGCTTTGATTGAAGGGAGTGCGCTGGCCCAAGGTAGGAAATGCCTCCTTGAACGCGGCTCCCGCACATGCTGAGTTGTTGAGATATGCTAGAAGTGGTCTCTGATGCAAAAACAGAACACTAACGTTGACAACGTCAGTTTGATATAGTGAAAATTGGGCAGATGGGCATGGAAAGTAACTAACCCAACAAGCATATTTGCAACAAAATGCTAAGTGGCTTATAACCAGTCATGGACATACACATACATAGATATATGCAAGAAGGATAATTAAGGCATCCTAGAGCAAGAAGTCACAGACTCACCGGTACACCGAGGAGCATATGCCTGTCATGCACCTTGCGCAGAAGAGTCTTCACCTCCCGAAGGGAGCATGTCTCAGTGCCAAAGTGTCCAATGCACAGCCCCTTCTCATTGCACACAGTAAGGAGCCAGTTGAACTTCCCTAAGGCACATAAGACACAAAAATAGTTGGGCGGGAGCGGGATATGGGTCTTGGATGGACATCAAGCTATCACCAGAAGGAAAAGAAACCAAACAAGAAACCAACAAGAGGGATGGAATGCATACTACTTTTGTGACACTATATACTCACGTCCACGGACAAACTTGCAGACATAGGCCACGTGATCAATCGAGATGATCTCCGCTGTGTACGTTGCTTGAATGTCATCCTGTTAGAAACAAGCAAGTTGTAGTTAATTGGGATGGGTAGGAAACGTATGTAGCTCTATGTCTAGCACAGGCCACATGATGTGTATCAGCGCCACAAGCAAAGCCATTGGTGCAACCAGCCTTCTAAGTGCAATTCATTTGTAACATACCTGCAAAGCCAGACGCTCCCTGCCTTGGTAAACGTACATGTCCCTAAATTGCTTAGAGTTGGGACGTCTGAGCTTGGCTTCCTCAAAATCTGCGACTTGGGCCACATTCGGGTTTTTCTTCACCACAAAGCGATCCATGGGGCCAGATATCTGTTGTCGATCCTTGAGGAAGACATTGAACTCCAGGTATGCTAGCTCCGTGCGCTGCAGGCCCTCAACCAAGTCAATAGTATTGGGCATAGTTGTAAGTACAAGGGAATGACATGTGATCTAAATAATCATATGATATGCACAACCACCTGACATAAAGAACCACTTGATATGGACAACCCCATGCCCAACAGCATTCACTTGAACCCACACACAAACAATGACACCCACTTCAATACAACGGATACCAAAAACATGTTTTCTTAAATACATGATGATGATGCAGCTGGTAGCAGAAAATATAAATCATCCACTATTATGGCATGTGTCCCCTCAAGTGCTACCATATGCCCATATGGCTCACCACAGTCCATGCACCCTCCCAACTTTCCACACAAACCCATGCACTAACAAGGAAAAAAAGAACTTGCCTGAAGGGCATGGAACTTTGCTTCCAGATCATTCAGCCCTACACCACGAGGGAACAAGAAGTTTGTCTCGTCCAATGCGGAGTGAGAGAACAAGGTGGTGCAGCCATCCACAAAGAAGAAGGGATACAGATGAAGCACCACTGCCTCAAAGTTCAGCTCAATGAAGCGACGCTCCAACGCATTGACCCCTACAACAAGACATAGTATGGTGGTTGGTACATGTACGTAAATCACATACAATAATGGCATGTGTCCCCTCAAGTGCTACCATATGTCCACATGTTACCCCACAGTCCAGGCACCCTTCCCAAATCTCCCCCCTCCACCCACCCACCCACCCACCCACACTCATACCACCTCCACCCCATCTACCCACCCACCCACACTCATACAACCCCCACCCCACCCACACAC
This sequence comes from Chlamydomonas sp. ICE-L, assembly GCA_013435795.1. Lineage (NCBI taxonomy): Eukaryota > Viridiplantae > Chlorophyta > Chlorophyceae > Chlamydomonadales > Chlamydomonadaceae > Chlamydomonas > Chlamydomonas sp. ICE-L. The sequence continues at coordinate 106,986 of JACBWV010000306.1, forward strand.
ACATGCCCACCCACAAACACCACCTACCCATCATCATCATCATCAACCCCTAAAGACCCCCCAATATCCAACCTGATCCTTTGCGCCTGTCGTTGGGGTTTCCAGGGCATGCCTTGTTATTGCAGCAGAAACTGGAGTACAGCGCCTTGAAAGTGGTACCATCAGTGTTGAAGCCAGGCCGCAAACCGTTGTTGAACCCCTTACCCTCTAGCACACTGCGGAACCCCGATGTTGGGTCATGGCAATTAGGGCACCAAAGCTCCTTCCCTCCATTTCCGTCGCTGTGGCGAATGAGGGAATAGTGGTCCACCTAGGCAGTATTTATATGTGAATCAGAGAAGGTACTCTGTAGACAAACAAAAACAAGCATTTTCTGCATCTCATGCATGCATGCCCCTCACCCTTTCTCATCCAGCCATGCCCATGCACATGCAGTCATGCCCCCGCCCTTGCTCATGCTCATGCAGTCATGCAGACATGCCCAAGCCCATGCCCATGCAGCCATGCCCCTGCCCATGCTAATGCAGACATGCCCATGCCCATGCAGAAATGCCCATGCCCATGCATTCATGCCCCTGCCCCTGCTAATGCAGACATGCCCATGCTCATGCCCTTGCCCATGCTCATGCAGACATGCCCATGCCCATGCAGTCATGCCCATGCCCATGCCCTTGCTCATGCAGTCAAGCTCATACCCATACCCATGCCCATGCACATGCAGTAAGGCCCCTGCCATGCAGTCATGCAGACCTACCCCTGCCCATGCAGTCATGACCCTGCCCCTGCTAATGCAGACATGCCCATGCCCATGCCCTTGCCTATGCTCAACCAGTCATGCCCATGCTTATGAGGCCATGCCCCCGCCCATGCTCATGCAGTCAGTCTCCTGGACGATCTATCCAGACGCACCTGAGGCGATACTCGGTAGATAGTCACTAACGAATCTTGGATCACGCTCGGGTCGAGCGGCTTGCCAGTACGGAGAGTATATCTCATTTGGCGAGCGAGTTCTTCTTGGGGGGCGCGAGTCGGGTGCAGGATAATGCTGCCATGCTTGGACTCATCGTACGCGGGTTCTAAGCGACCTTTGCGAAGCACTGGGTACCCGCTTGTTTGCTTCCATTGATCGCATATTGTCTTGAAGCGTCCATCGACCGCCATGTATCCCTATCTATGAGACGCGGCGTGGCGACGCCACGTGGTGACTGTAAGTAGAACAGGTATGAAGGCTGGGAATTAATTGGACAGCATCTTCTGAGTATGGCTTGACGATTACATGCGCCATGCGGCAATTGCCATGCGTTTCATCACAGCGAGAGGCGGACTAGCAGTGAAAGGCCAATAAGGTGTTTCCGATGAGATGCCTTAGCAGTTCGAAGTTGAAATTGAATTCATTTGAAGCAAGTTCGAGGTAACGTGTTGGACTGTGGAAAAGATGGGCCCGTTTGAAGGTTCGCAGTGGAAAAGTTTGAGGGCTTATGGAAAAGTTGCCCAGGCGGACTTTTGGCCTGGCAGTACAAAACTTTTCCATAAACCCCGAAACTTTTCCATACCTGGAAAAGTGCCCCGGGGTGGTGCCGGAACCGGAGAGTGTTTGCAAGTGCTCTATCCAATGCCCTCACCTGTTCCGGAACTGTGTCGGAAGTCAGCGCTTCACACGTGCGGCGGTACCATCGTGTCAAGTCAAGCCACGTTGCTACGCGTTGCTATTCATTATTACCACGCTCCGTTTCCCTTAACATAGCATTGCAAAGGGTCACCCTCCTGATTGCGCCTTAAGCTTCCCCTCCACTTTCTCGCCACTCGCTCTCACTCTCGCCAATCTGTCCAGTCGAAACAAGGCCGCAGCTAGTTAAGACAGGATCCCGAGAATGTGCTGAGTCCTGATCGACCTCGTCACTGCCATGGTGAGTGCGTCCTTTGATGGTGCTGCTGCTGCTGCTGCTAGTGATGACATTTTTCCTGGTGCCCTACCGGACTCCAAATGTGCCAGCGGCCTGGCGGAGTCAAGGGGGGCTTATGAACGGGCTTTAAAAGGTGCTACTTGTATGCATGTATAACTGTATTAAATTACATGTATTGGCGTTTTGGGGGTGCTACGGGTTAGAGCCTTTAGGTTTCGCTTTTTGCCCCAAGGAGGCTGCTAGTAGCATCCCGAAGGCTGCTAGGAGCACCATGGTGCTACGTACAGACATTTGTTCCCTTCCTTATAGCAATTCAGCGGTTTAGTTGGAATCTAGAGTCGTAGGTCGTACTTCACACTCTTTTTCAAGCAAAATGTACATTCTCTCAGAATTCTCAGAATTTCAGGCTGAATCTGAGGTACAAACTAAAACACATAGTCGAACACATAAAACACACACACACAACACACACGCAACTCATACACAACACATACACGCACACACACAAACACACACACACAGACCCACCCACACAAACGCACCCCCACACCCAAACACACATACGCACACACGCACAAACACACACACAAACACAAGAACACACACAAACATGCACACAAACACACGAACACACACAAACATACACACACAAACACACGCACAAACACACACAACAAACACAAACACACAAATGCACACACAGAAAAACACACACAAACACAGACAAACACAAACACTAGAGGTGCGAGGAGTCTCAAACTTTTTGGACGAAAGAGTGCACACACACACACACACACACGCACGCACGCACGCAAACAAACACAAACAAACACACAAACACACACACAAACACACACACACACACACACACACACACACAAGCATACAAACACAGAAACACCACAGGTGCGAGGAGTCTCAAGCTTGTTCGAAGGAAAGTGAGGCAAGGATGATCACAGCCTATCCTGTGTAGATGTTGCGCATACACATTGAGATTGAGGCAATACATGCTATCATGCACACACACACACACACACACACACACACACACACACACTCAAACACACACACACAAACACACGCACACACGCACAAGCATACAAACACAGAAACACCACAGGTGCGAGGAGTCTCAAGCTTGTTCGAAGGAAAGTGAGGCAAGGATGATCACAGCCTATCCTGTGTAGATGTTGCGCATACACATTGAGATTGAGGCAATACATGCTATCATGCACACACACACACAAACACACACACACTCAAACAAACACAAACACACACACACAAACACACACACAAGCATACAAACACAGAAACACCACAGGTGCGAGGAGTCTTAAGCTTGTTCAAAGGAAAGTGAGGCAAGGATGATCACAGCCTATCCTGTGTAGATGTTGCGCATACACATTGAGATTGAGGCAATACATGCTATCATGCACACACACACACACACACACACACACACTCAAACACACACACACAAACACACGCACACACGCACAAGCATACAAACACAGAAACACCACAGGTGCGAGGAGTCTCAAGCTTGTTCGAAGGAAAGTGAGGCAAGGATGATCACAGCCTATCCTGTGTAGATGTTGCGCATACACATTGAGATTGAGGCAATACATGCTATCATGCACACACACACACACACACACACACTCAAACAAACACAAACACACACACACAAACACACACACAAGCATACAAACACAGAAACACCACAGGTGCGAGGAGTCTTAAGCTTGTTCAAAGGAAAGTGAGGCAAGGATGATCACAGCCTATCCTGTGTAGATGTTGCGCATACACATTGAGATTGAGGCAATACATGCTATCATGCACACACACACACACACACATACACACGCACACACACATGCAAACACGCAAACAAACACAAACAAACGCACAAACACACACACACACACATGTGTAGATGCTGCGCATACACATTTAGGTGGAGTGAATACTTGCTCTCTTGCGCCCACACACGCAAACACACAAACACAAACAGACACAGACACACGCAAACACATGCAAACACACAAACACACGCACGCATGCAAACACACGCACACACACACACGCACACACGCACAAGCATACAATTACACAAACACACACAAACACTGCAGGGGCAAGGAGTCTCAAGCTTGTTCGGAGGAAAGGGTGGCAAGGATGAACACAGCCAATCCTTTGTAGATATTGCCCATACACATTTTTATGGAGTCAATACATGCTCTCATGCGCGCACAAAGACAAACACACTCAAACACACACAAACATACACACACAAACACACACACAAACAAGCATACAACCACACACAACCACAACCACCACAGGTGCGAGGAGTCTCAAGCTTGTTTGGAGGAAAGGGTGGCAAGGATGAACACAGCCAATCCTGTGGCTCTAATTCCTCGTGTCCTTACAACCCGAAGTCCAATCCCACTCGGATGAATGCTTAGAGCATAGACAAGTGAGTAACTTTGTTGTCGCGCTGCTCTTGCTCTACTATTTAATCTGCCATCCTGCCACTGCCGCTGGTGGCTGCTTAGAGCATAGACAAGAGAGTACCTTAGTTGTCTCCCTGCTCTTGCTCTTCTATTGAATCTGCCATCCTGCCACTGCTGCTGGTGGCGAGGATGAACATAGACAAGTGAGTAACTTTTTTGTCTCGCTGCTCTCTCAGTGCTATTGAGTCTGCCATTCTACCACTACCACTGCCACCAGTGGCGAGGATGAACACAGCTAATCGTGTATCTCCGACTCCTTTTGGGCCGGTTGGCCATACTACTCTACCAAATCACCAATCGGTGATCTGTTACATATGTCCGATAGGTGCATTGGTTGAGTAGTGCGGTCAACCCGTCACTTTCAATCTCAAGTCCACTCCCACTCAGATGTATGTATGTATGTTACTGTCCAGGTCAAGGCCAAATAGGCTAAAGGAACTTGCTCAACCGTGAAAGGAAGGGCTTAAAAAGAAAGAGCATTGATAGAGTGACCCCCAAACATGACGGGGGCCGTGAGTTCGTGCTACAGTGATAATTTAAGATGAATTTTCAGATGCAAAGAGCTTATAGACCAGCTTGGGCACCTACTCCCTTGTTCCGAGTAGGAAAGTCTCTGCCACATCACATCCAATCCTTATGGAGTATATGGCACTTCCATTGACCAAATTGGCCAGCGCTTTAGCGCACTTGAAAACAAAAAAACTGCGCTGTGTAGTGCAAAAAGCGCTAAATTGCTTGCTGCGCCCACAGGGGGGTGCAAAAAACTGCACGAAACGCGCAGTGGGGCTCAAAAGGCAGCGCGCCAGCGCGCAAAAGCGCGCGCTTGGAAGTACCCTGTAGTGTACCCAGCCTCTGAGGCGAAAATCTGTCTCGTAAAAATAAAAAGTAGTACTCACTGAGTTCCGCTGTTGTCGTGCTGCTCTTGCACTGCTATCGAATCTGTCGTTCTTTCTGAGAAGTCCTAGGCACGTCGCAAGCGAAGCGGAAAATTGGCGGAGAGTGTTGGCTATCAGAGCGTCAGGTGGCACCAAAATCGAGTGCAGCAGACCAGAGCTAGGGGGGTGACAGGGCCAGGGGGCAGTAAGGCCCAGGGTTGGATAGTGGGGACAAAAACACAGACAATCGGGCAATGGGGTGACTCTGGGGGCTCCCATCCCCCAGAAGGGGGGGCTTTGCCATAAAAATGGATGACGTGCAAACAGTATGGATATTGTATACACAGGTATTGAAATTGAAATTGAAATGGTTACATCCGTGTAATGCAGTCACTAACAGGACGTACAATTAAGGACACCACAGCGAAAGCCGGAGCTAGCAGTAGATACACAGGTATACAGTACAGTTGTATCTGTTCCTTGCACCACTACCTTGGCTGCCACAGACCCACTGCCACTCCCATTGCCACCACCACTACCACTCCTACTGCCACTCCCACTGCCACAACCACTTCCACTTCCACTGGTCATTTCTAAAAGAACGAGGGCTTTGCCCCCTTTAGACACTCTTTCAAACAAGTACCTCTAATAAAAGGGTGGCCCCTTTTATATAGTGAACGTATGATTATTATTAAAATAAATAACGATATAACAAAAAAAATGCACACAGCTCCTCAGCAATTGATTGTAGCGTGACTTCAAAGTTTGGGCTGCTGTCCATTTTGTTTTTTATTGGTAATGATTCCATTTTTTTCCAAGTGCCCTACTGGACTCCAAATGTGCCCTCAGCTTGAGGGAGTCAAGGGGGACTTAATAACATCATGCACAAAAAAGAAAAGAAAAAGAAAAAAACAGCCGGCACGTAGCGGCCGAGAGAGATTAGCTTTCAGCGGTTTGGGGGGGGTTGGGTTTGGGGGGGGGGGGGGGGGGGGGGGGGGGGGGGGGGGTAGAAAAAAAGGATGGGAACTCAAAGCTGATAGACTAGCTGACGCTATTTTTTGTTGAAAAGATTTCCACTCCATGAAGTGTTTGATAATCTGTGCAGGGAGACTGCAGACACCGGGAGGAGATAGCTACTGGTATAGATCACAGTAGAACATTTGATAGGTAGACGCCGCCGTTGCGGACTTGATATAGAAGCCGTTGGCAGTACAGCAGTACTGCACGGCAGTGCACGTGATCACAGCTGACACGGGCACTGTACAGAGCAAGCTGAGACTACGCACTGGCTACTCTGAGCCACTCTAGAGCCGGTATTTAGTTAATCCAATCTATAACAAAGTGGGACCCCATACCAGGGTACTACAAAGCACGCGCGGCAGCGCGATTTCGCGCACACTTTTTGAGCCCCACTGCGCGTTTCGCGCAGTTTTTCAACCCCCTGTGGGCGCAGCGCGCAGTTTTTGCGTTTTTTTGCACTACAAAGCGCTGACCAATTTGACGTTTGTGCGCTTTAAGCGCTGACCAATTCGACAAAATGTAGTACCCTGCCCCATACACAAACAGCGCCCACCGGGGACTAAGAAAGAAAGGTAGAGAAATTCCTACTAAGTACCGTAGTCGCACTCATCTCATCTCATCTCATATTATTCATATCCATGCATGTAAACTCATCTCAAGAAGGTTGCCATTTTCACCTTTGGACTCTCTTTCAGGTGAAGTGAGCTGTGTGGATTCCCCCTTCTCCAATGGTCGTCACATCTTAGCTCCATCCTTGCTTCTTGACTTGGCAACTGGGCTCATGACGGCTATGTCTGCACCAATAAAAAACGGACCAAGCTTGAAACACCAACCAGTTGCTTAGGGAGACTTGAGGAGGAGTGGAAATCGGGTGTTGGGAATATTATTTACGGTTGACTACATGATACTCCCTCTGGATATCAGCCCACAGGGCGTGAAGAGTGTAATACATTTGCTAGCACGACTGTTTGAAAAATTGATGAGTTAGGCAGGCTGTGCTGCTCTAGTGCTCTCCTGTCTCGGCACTGATTTGCTGCGTTTATGTAACGATCTCTCACTCTCACCACTTCTCTGACTCCATTGGCTTTGCAGCATGTGACTTTCTAGACTGCACGATGGTTTGTTACAATAAATTGTGGGTCGAATTCTTACATGTTTTTTTCAGTAAACCCTGGACTGCTCACCGTCCTTAAACTCCGAATTCTCCCGTGAGGTACACACTCCGGTAAAGTAACAGAAAACAGGGAGCATATTAAGCGGATTACACACACATCGTGGACATTGTATACTCCTCTGGAGTCCAACTGTCCAGTGTCCACCCATTGAGTTCGAGCAGAATTGCAAGAGCCACATGCTCGTACATCTTGGGTGCGCTGCTGTACTGCATACGGTACCTGCTGTTACTACCCAAGTGTAATGAATAAACGTACGGATATGTTATTCGCATTCATTGTATTTGTACAACGGTTGCCATGGGTCCATGGTTACCGCCCTCAACTAAGCAGAGACACCACGGTTACACCGGTCACACTGGCGGCGGCGGAGGAGGAGGAGGAGCAATTTAACCTAAGGGTTCTGCGCCCGTGAGCGCCCTCGGGCGACGCCAGCCGGCGTTGCGCATGACCAGCGGATGCCGAATGGAAGCTTCGATACGCAGAAGACCGAGACCGAGACCCAGACCGAGACCCCTCTGACCGAGACCCAGAACCAGATCGAGACCGAGACCGAGACCCAGATCGAGACCGAGACCCGCCCAGACCCAGACCGATACACAGACCCAGACCAAAACCCAGACCGAGGCACAGACCCAGACCGAGACACAGACCCACGAAACCACGACCGTGCGAGAGGTGACCGCCCGTCAGGTTACCCTGCCGACAGACAGTGAGCAGCCCAAGCTCCCGAATGCCGATAGACCATCACTGTTTTGGGGGGGGGATACGCTTAGCAGCTTCCACCCACCTCCATTAGCCAGAGACAAAGTCGAGCCCAAAGCTTTCAGTTGCATTTGAATGCCTGCCATATCATCTTTCAAACAAACTAGCTAGCTCCAGGTTTGGCTCAATGAATAGGAAAGGGAGCTGCCTAGCAGCTTCTATGCGTGGCACAAAAAATAAATAGTGTAGACTGGTGTAGACCATGTAATCAAACCAAGCCTTGAACTTGGTCGTATGACTGATGGCTCCAACCTTTAAGACTGCTCGCCGTCTTCGGGAAGAATGTGTTCTCCAGTCTCTTTAAATAAATACAAGTCCTCTGCGATCCTTAGTATTGGCAACAGTCACTCGGGTGCGATATTCCAAACTTCTCTGCTTTATTACAGTTGTGTGTGTCAATACATAACTGTTTAGCCTTATTACGAGGCGTGAGGTCGAGGGGGCCAGCCCATTTGCTTTCACTGGGGCCAATCACCAATTGAGGGGGGGGGGGGGGGGGGGGGGGGAGTTACAGGGATTGTGTGTGTCATCCTGCTGCAGCTAGAAGTTCAAGCACCAGCCCAAAACTGCTCTCGATCGGTTCTAATTTGTTATGGAGTTGATCTCTAGGATGAACCACTCTCTTGTTTCCAAGGCTAGCAGTTCAAAATAAACTGCCACCAACTTCAAATACCAAATGATTTGATTTTAACTGGTTGTGTTACTGTAGAAGACGGCGAGCAGCCCTAAAGGCTGGAGCCATATAAACAAGTTTAAGTTCAAGGCTAGTAGTTCAGGCAGGTCCAGGTATAGAACCTTGTAACAATTCTTCTAAGCCAGGTCCGAAATAGGGTTGTCCCAAATGTGCCGTTTCAGGTCCCAGACAAATACTGTTGAGGGTCTGTAGTCTGTAGATTTGGGCTCATAAAACGTAGATTGTGTAAACAGTCACGTCTCAAAACGTAGATGTTGAAGCACCCTTGTACAACCCTGGCCCGAAAATATGATCAATATATACCGGTATTTCACAATAATTGTATTATAGGAGGTTTAGACCTCGAAGTTCGTTGTAGGTAGTCCACCCATAGGCGCTACGCGATTGAATATCTGCAAAGCACAAGGGAGTAGGGGAGGTTTGTCCTGGATTTTTTTAAGTTGTGACAGGTTGTGAAAGGAATCTCACCCCATGAGGGGTGTCTCGACACAAACCAGCGACACCGAGGATTCAGTTTGATGATGGTGATGATGATGATGATGATTCAGATAATTTTGTTTCTTTGCAGAATGAGCTTTTGAATTTACTGATACCTGTTAAATAATATTGCTTTCACTGCTGAAGAGTGTGATAAGTGTGTCATACGACGTGAGTACATCGGCAATAAGTTATAACGAGGTGAGCATATGTAGTCATTGAGATGTGTATTTATGGGTTACAAGGTGTATTTATAAGTTATAGGGCGCATTGATAGGTTATTATATATTTATAGGTCACAAGGCGCATCTCTAGGTTGGTTAAAAACCCAATGTATTGATAGGTTACAAGGCATACTTCTCGGTTATTACATATTTATAGGTGACAAGGCGTACTTTAGGTACATGCATGTTAGGTTAGAAGGCTTACTTGAAGACTATTATATATTGATAGGTCATGTGAATTCATAGGATATTTGTACACATAGGATACAAGGCGTACTTGAAGGTTTCAAGGTTATTATATATTTATAGGTTATGTGTAATTATAGGTTATGTGTAATTATAGGTTATGTGTAATTATAGGTTAGAAGGCGTATTTGAAGACTTTTATATATTTATAGGTTATGTGCAATTATAAGGGAACAGCAATATGATATTATCTGATATCATGTCATCATATGATATCATATGATGCAGACGGCCTGGCTAGGCTAAATTGACCATTATGAACAATATCATATGATGCAATTTGAGCCTCTTTCAGTGATATGCATTGGTCCAGTGGTAGACTAAATCACTTTAAGAATGAAGAGTCGGGGGTTCGACTCCCCCTTCGGTAGCTCTTGGCGTTGCAGGTCCTCGTCAACCGCGATGGTAGCTTGTCCAGTTGAGGTAGGAGACCGCTCCCCACCCGCGTACGACAGGCTCCCTTAACACCACGCCCCACCAGGCGTTATCATTACCTTTTTATGATGCAATTTGTATGATATCATATGATATCATACTTTCCTTTCGCCAACATCATATGGTACGCCGGTCCCTAGTAATTATTGGTTAGAAGACGTACTTGAAGACTATTATATATTTAGGTGAGGACAGCAGGCCCCCATGTTGGCGCTCTTGAGTAGTTTTTGTGCGACGTGTCGCCATTCCATACTCTGGACTATAACAACATACATGCGTACATGTGCCTACTCTTTTGTAGGAGTGGCAACACCATTCCAACTGAATCCTTGGTGTCGCTGGTTTGTGTCGGGAGACCCACCTTGTGGGGTGAAATATCTTTCACAACTAAAAACAAAAACTTGTTTCAACATGGATACGGTATTCAACATTCAAAATGGAATTTCAAAATTCATACTTGCTTCCAATGGATATTCAAAATTCAAAATGGAATTTCAAATGACATACTTGTTTCAATTTAGATATTCAATATTTAAAATGGAATTCCAAAATACATACTTGTTTCAAAATGGATATTCACAATTCAAAATGGAATTCCAAAATACATACTTGTTTCAAATTGGATATTCAAAATTCAAAATAGAATTCCAAAATACATACTTGTTTCAAAATGGATATTCAAAATTCAAAATGGAATTCCAAAATACATACTTGTTTCAATATGGGGGCATCCAGCAACCGCCCTAGGATGGGCACTCTTCGAGCGAATTGTAGCATAGTGGGAAAGAACTCGCAGAAGAGGAGGAAGAAACCGTAGGACTCAAGAAGCAAACCCACCACACTCCAGCCATACAACACAAATGCACAGCCACCCAGGTAGAAGATGGACCCCTGCAGGAAGGAAACACTAGGGTTTAGGGTTGTGTTTAGGTTACAGTGCATATGGTTTAGGTTTCAGGGGGTTACGGTTAGGGTTTTAGGTTGACAGGAACACCACAATATCTGGGTCATGTGCCATGCTGCTGATCACACAGTGTTAGAAACCGAGGGTTGAGGGTTGTGCTTAGTGTACACAGTATAGGTTTTAGGGTTTAGGGTTTTAGTTTGATAGGAACTCCACGATGTCTGGGTCATGTCCCATGCTGCTGATCACACAGTATTAGAAACCGAGGGTCGAGGGTTGTGTTTAGTGTTCATGGTATAGGTTTTAAGGGTTTCAGGGTTTAGGGTTTTAGGTTAACAGGAACTCCACGATATCTGGGTCATGTACCATGCTGTTGATCATACAGTTTTAGAAACTGAGGGTTGAGGGTGGTGTTTAGTGTTCATGGTGTAGGTTTGAAGGGTTTAGGGTTTAGGGTTTAGGGTTTTAGGTTGACAGGAACTCCATGATATCTGGGTCATGTGCCATGCTGCTGATCACGAAGTATTAGAAACTGAGGGTTGAGGGTTGTGTTTAGTGTTCATGGTATTGGTTTTAAGGGTTCAGGGTTTAGGGTTTTAGGTTGACAGGAACTCCACGATATTTGGGTCATGTACCATGCTGCTGATCATACAGTATAACTGTGCATAAATACAAAATGTTGCGCCTTAAGACGTGGCATGAGGTTGAGGGGGCCAGCCCGTTTTGTTTCGCTGGGACTAACCACCATTGTAGGGTCTTATAGGGGGGGGGGGGGGGGGGGGGGGGGCAGTATAAAGTGCTGAGACCGCATGATAGGAATTTGTGGTTTTCACCCCTCAGACCCCCACCCCCACCCCCACCCCCCCGCCCCCCCCCACACACACACTGCCCCCACTTTGAGGCCTTAAACCCGGACACCCAGGCAGTAATACGTAGTGAAAGGGGGGGTGCATGAAAATCAGCTCGTCAAGGGCTTTCCAACCATACAACCAAACTAGAAAAATATCAAGTTTCGCAGTCCATTCTCACACCCTGGACTGGAACCTACACGTACCACCCCAAGCTGTCCACCAACTACTGTTAAGCTTCAATGGTTCCCTTCACGCACGTGTACCACCTCACTGCAAGCGTTCGTGGCCTGCTCTTGGTCCCCCCCCCCCCCCCCCCCCCCCCCCCACACACACACACACACACACACACACACACACACCTCTCCCCCCACACACACCCAACCCAACCTCCTGCACAAACGCCCCCCCCCCCCCCCCCCCCCCCCCCCCCCCCTCACACACCCTTCCCCCTCCCATCCACACACACACACCTTCCCCAACCCTGCCTCCCCCCCACACACACAAACAAATACACCCCTCCACCCCCACCCCCACACACCCCAACCTCCAACCCCTCACCCCCCCAGTGCGCAAGGTTATAAAGCCGGACTGCGCGATTGAAGCAATTTTCAAATACCCTCTGGGCGCAGCGCACAGATTTTTGTTTTCAGTTGAGTCAAAAGCGCAACACAAAAGGAAGCAGTAGCGCTTTTGAAGCAACCATAAATGACCAAATGTAGAACCCTACTCCAGGCTGAAATACTTAAATAGAACGCCTAATTACGAGGCGTGAGGTTGAGGGGGCCAGCCCGTATGCTTGCACTGGGGCCAACCACCATATGTGTATGGTCATATGCAGTAGGTAGGGATCACTGCTGGTGGATGATCATAAATACGCTGGGGCCAACCACCAATAATAGGATAAACTCCGTCCTTAAATAAATAAATGGTACGCCTTGTCACGAGGCGTGAGGTTGAGGGGGCCAGCCTGTTTGCTTTCACTGGGGCCAACAGCCAATATGTGTATGACCATATGCAGTAGGTTGGGATCACTGCTGGTGGATGATCATAAATAATCTGGGGCGAACCACCACTGGGACCAACCACCAATAATGGGATACACTCCGGGCTTGAATAAATAAATAGCATGCCTTGTTACGAGGTGTGAGGTTGAGGGGGTCATCCCGTTTGCTTGCACTGGGGTCAACCACCAATAATGGGATACACTCCAGGCTTACCCTTCTGTTTTTGCGTTTCATGAAGAAAGTGATCATAGACTGGAATCCGATTGTTGTGGCCAAGCCAGCTATGAAGAGCAGGTTCCCCATGGCTATCAGCCCTCGGTCAAACAGCATAAGCATGCCTAAGATGGTGAACATCATCCCGAAGGCAGTAAGCCCCAACCCAATCTCTGCAATGAAAACAGCATGCACATGCATAGAGTCAGTTGGAGTCAGCTTTAGTTAGTTGGAGTCAGTACATGCATGCCTAGGACGGTTAACATCATTCCTAAGGCAGTAAGCCCCAACCCAATATCTGCAATGAAAATAGCATGGACAAGCATGGAGTCAGTTGGAGTTAGTTGGAGTCGGTACATGCATGCCTATGAGGGTGAACATCATCCCAAGAGCAGTAAACCCCAACCCAATCTCTGCAGTGAAAACAGCATGCACAAGCATGGAGTCAGTTGGAGTCAGTTGGAATCAGTTGGAGTCAGCTTTAGTTAGTTGGAGTCAGTACACACATGCCTAGGACGGTGAACATCATTCCGAAGGCAGTAAGCCCAACCCAATCTCTGCAATGAAAACAGCATGCACATGCATGGAGTCAGTTGGAGTTAGTTGGAGTGGAGTCAGTTTGAGTCAGTTGGAGTTGGAGTAAGTTGGAGTCAGTTGGAGTCAGTACATGACAGTGTATGACGGTGTACATCATCACGAAGGCAGTAAGCCCAACCCAATATCTGCAATAAAAACAGCATGCACATGCATGGAGTCAGTTGAAGTCAGTTGGAGACAGTTTTAGTTTGTTGGAGTCAGTACATGCATGCCTAGGACGGTGAACATCATTCCGAAGGCATTAAGCCCCAACCCAATGTATGCAATCAAACAGCATGCACAAGCATGGAGTCAGTTGGAGTCAGTTGGAGTCAGTTACAGTCAGTACACGCATGCCTAGGACGGTGAGCATCATCTCGAATGCAGGAAGCCCCAACCCAACATCTGTAATGAAAACAGCATGCAAAAGCATGAAGTCAGTTGGAGTCAGTACATGCATGCCTTTGCCGGTGAACATCATTCCGCAGGCATTAAGCCCCAACCCAATGTATGCAGTCAAACAGCATGCACAAGCATGGAGTCAGTTGGAGTCAGTTAGAGTCAGTAAACGCATGCCTAGGACGGTGAGCATCATCACGAATACAGGAAGCCCCAACCCAATATATGCAATGAAAGCAGCACGCACATGCCTGGAGTCAGTGTCAACAGCACACCGGAATGTTGTTTTGTTGACTGAAGGGACTACAGCACGCACACACATAGAGTCAGTGTCAACAGCAAACAGGTACATTGTTTCATTGACAGAGGGGTGGACATCATACTGAAGGCTGTAAGCCCCAACCCAATCTCTGCTGTCAAAAGAGCATGCACATACATGAAGTCAGTTGTGCGCATGTGCGCATGTGTATGTGTATATTTGTGCATGTGTGTGCGCATGTGCATGCTTGTATGTGTGCATGTGTGTGTGTGCATTTGAATGTGTGTGCATGTGTGCGTATGTACATGTGCATGTGCCTGTGTTCCTGTGTGTCCATTCGCCTGTGCATGTGTGTGTATGTGTGCGCTTGTGTGTGTGTGTGTGTGTGTATGTGCATGTGTGCGTATGTACATGAGTGTGTGTGCGCATGTGCCTGTGCATGTGTGCGTGTGTGTATGTGCCCGTGTGTCTGTGTCTGCGTGTCCCTGTGCTGGTGTGCGTGCATGTTGATTTGCATGTGCATGTCCATTTGCACATCCATTGGCATGCGCATGTGCTTGTGGATATCCTAGTGCATATCCATTTGCATATCGATTTGCATGTGCATGTGCATGTCCATTTGCATATCGATTTGCATGTGCATGTGCATGTCCATTTGCATGTCGATTTGCATGTGCATATGAATTTGCATGTACATGTGCATGTACATGTCCATTTGCATGGGCATGTGCTTGTCGATTTGCATGTGCATATCCATTTGCATATCGATTTGCATGTGCATGTCCATTTGCATGTCGATTTGCATGTCGATTTGCATGTGCATGTCGATTTGCATGTGCATGTCGATTTGCATGTCGATTTGCATGTGCATGTCCATGTGCATATCAATTTGCATGTCCATTTGCATGTCCATTTGCGTGTGCATGTGCATGTCCATTTGCATATCAATTTGCATGTGCATGTGCACGTCCATTTGCATATCGATTTGCATGTGCATGTCCATTGCATGTCCATCAGCATGTGCATGTCCATGTGTATGCAAGGCCCTCTGTTTACACATCAGCGTGTGCATGCTAGGCCATGTGCGTGTGTATGTATGTGTGTATGTAGTACCATTTGACACATTGTGTGAGTATGTGTGTCTGCATGCAAGGCCATGTGACAGAGTATGTGCTTTTACATGCAAGAACATTTGAGTATGCAGGTGTGTGTGTGTGCATGCATGTGTGCGTGTGTGTATGTGCTAGCATTTGGCACTTCGTGTGTGTGTGTGTGCGTTTGTGCGAGCATGTGTGGTAGCATGCAATAGTATTTGGCACGTTATGTGTGCGCATGTGTGTGTGGATGCAAGAGCATTTGGTACCTTGTGCATGAGTGTGTGTGTGTGTGTGTGTGTCTTTTTGCCCGCGCATGCGTGTTAGCATGCAATACATGTTGGCCCATTGTGCGTGTGTGTGCGTGTGTGTGCACGTGCATGCGTGTTAGCATGCAATACATGTTGGCACATTGTGTGTGTGTGTGTGTGTGTGTGTGCGTGTGTGCATGTGTGTGAGTGCGCGTGTATGCGTGTTAGCATGCAATACATGTTGCCTCATTGTGTGTGTGTGTATGTGTGTGCGCGCGCCACCATGTGTGTAAGCCTGCAATAGCATTTGGCGCATTGTGTGCGTGAATGTGTGTGTGTGTGCATGCAATAGCATTTGGCACTTTGTGTGTGCGTTTGCGTGCAACAGCGTTTGGCACTTTGTGAGTGCATTTGCATGCAATAGCATTTGGCTCATTGCGTTTGTATGCATGTGTGTTTGCATGTGTGTTTGCATGTGTTAGTATTTGGCACATTGCGTATGTGTATGTGTATGTCAGCGCATGCCTGTTAGCATTCAATATTGATTGGCACTTTGTGTGTGTCTGTGCGTTTAGTTAGTTATTAGTTTTTGGCATATAGTGTGTTTGTGTGCATGCGTGTTGGCATGTAATAGCATTAGGCACATTGTGTGTGTCTGTGCGTGTCTTCTCATTTTCCTTATAACTCGTGCACTAGACTGTAGTTGTGCTTGCCCATGTGTGTGTGTGTGTGTGTGTGTGTGTGCATGAAGGTCCCATGTGTGTGAGTGATCGCTTCAGGGTTATGTCTCATTGCATTCATACAGAATACTCCACAGAAAGTTCAGAATCAGCCTTTGGGAGCACAAATGGGCACCGCTTAGATCAGATATAGACAGTAAGGCTTTGACATAATTTGTAACTCCACTTCCCAAGCATAAGAACAAGAGGTCCCCCTCCAACCCCACACACCTCTTACACACAAAACACATCACACTACACCACACACCAACACGAACACATCACACCAACACCAAACTACTCACACCACATCACGTTACACTACACCATACACGCCACTCTTCACCACACACACAACACCAACACCACACAAACCATCACAACTTAGACCCACTACCTCCTCCTGCACACTGCTTATTTTGGGGGCTACGTGTAGCAGCTTCTAGGCAGCTTCTTTCCCCCATCCTTATGATAAAGCTGGAGCTAGCAAGTGCGTCTCGAAGCTGACACGACAGGCATTCCAGTGCAGTTGGAAGATTTGGCTTGAACCAGAGGATGGAGAAGGAAGCTGGTTAGAAGCTGACATGCGTATCCCCCCCCCCCCCCCCCCCCCCCCCCCCCCCCAAAAAACAGTGCTCCTGCATGCACTGCTAGGTGTGAGAATGCTAACTCCCACAACCCATCACCTGCATCCACAAACAGATAACCCAACCCCAATGCCTGCATGTACTACTGGGCAAATAAACTTCAGCCACCAGCGCCAATCGCATGACATGTAGGTGCCCCCACTCACCCACCCACCACACCCATCCACCACACATACACGCACTAACCACGCGCACACACACACTAATAGGCATGCACAAATAGTCACAGGTACGAGCAAACGATCCACACGCCCCGTGCGCACGCGTACGCTCCCAGGTCTGTCAATTATACCACCCTGCACCAACCACACAAATTCGACACCCTCCCATCCCTCAGGCACACACACACACACCTGCATGCACTCCGCATCACACATGGAAGTCCTGAAGTGCTCACCATCAGCAAAAATGAATAGTGGGTACCAACATTAAGATTGGGCAACACCAAAACCAACATGAATAGTGGGCACCATAGGCACAAACGTCATGCTATCTACATCTTGGAAGATTCGTCATCAGATCGAACTCCAAGACACACTCAGAGAAATACACACTCTCTGACTGACACACACAGCCATTTCGATCAACTTGCACTTACTTCTCTGGTCATTTAACCAATTCCCACCTCCCAACATGGTTGATTGCTTCGATGGGGCCTGCGCCCCTACCCTTAACTATTTAGCTGAACGGACGCAATCGACGGAGCAATCGCCAGCGCTGCTGAGATCTGCAAGAGATCCTCAAGAATCGGGCACCGAGCAGAGTTGACGCTTCTGGTCTTGGTCAGAAGAAATTGGTCAGAAGAAGCTGTGCGAATCCAGGTTTGAAATGGTTCGAGGCTGTCGATCTGGAGATGCTTTGCCTCGGACAGCAGTGGGGTCAAAAAGAGAGGGGAAGTCGGAACAGCTTTTCTCAGGTTCGGGAGAAAGCAGGCGGGATGGACTAGATTGCGGTGCTGCACGCGAATAGGACGGTGGTTGCAGTTGCTCGGGATTGGTTCTTGGGTGCCAAGCCACCGCACGCGCACGTGGTGGACGCGCTCTCGCGCTCGGAACTCTGCAGGGGGGAGTCCCTAGACTGGACCCTAGGGTTTTATCAGACCACCACTACCCCACTACCCCGCTACCCCGCGCTCCCAAAGGGCGCAGGGCGGCGCAGGCGCAGGGCGCTCCCCTGCCCGCCCCTGCCTCCCCGCCCGTCCCCGCCAACCTCCCCTGCGCTGGACAGTCATCTGACCCCCCGCACGCGCCTCCCGACCTGCCCCCCTGATTTGACGTGTCCGTCCGACCAGGTTTGATCAGGACGCTGCTTAGTGCGTCGCAGACTCAACGTCGAAGGGTCCGTTGCGGCGCAGACGCAGCTTCAGTGGGTTGGTTGCGTGATTGCGTCTCGGGACTATGGGTCGGTTGCGGGTCGGTTGCGTCTCAGGACGCAGGCTATGCAATTGGTCGCGTCTCAGGATGTAGGCTATATAATTGGTTGCGTATCAGGACGCAGGCTATGAAATTGGTTGCGTCTCAGGAGTCAGGACACAGATGGACCCCCAGCTCTGGGGTCCTCCTGAACAACCGTGCATCTGACCATATGAGGGACCGGGTTCATCTCTCCAGGCCCCACCAGTCCAACAGACCAGACTAGACACAAGTGACAAACACCCTCCGCACCCTCCACCTCAGCCCCCCATCAGCACCTTAACCCGCTCTCACCAGTCACCACCTGATTCTCAGACCCCACCAGGGGTGTTCAAAACATAACGTTTCAAATCTCAGGGCTCAGGGCCCCCGTCGGTAAAACGATTGTTTGGGGTTCAGTTCATCAGTGCCTTTTATTTTGAAGCCCTTCCTACTACGGTTGGGCAAGTCCCTTATAGCGTATTTGGCCTACCCCTGGACTGTAACATACATACCTACACACATTCATGTCTCAGATGCAGATTTTTGAGGGTCTGTTGCGTTGGGAACATTTAGGCTCAAGAAGTCATGATACGGTACATAGAGTTTGAGGACAGCTTTGTTTAAAAAAATGGATTTTTAACAACCTTGGCGTGACGGGATCAGGCTTCAGCCCATCCAACCATCTCCACAAAATCAACAGAATAAAGATAGATAGATAGATAGATAGAATCTAGCTAGTGTAATATACCCTGTACGCCCTCAGAGCTGATACCGGCATCCAGAATTTTGACTGAACTGGACTAAATCAACATCTGGAGATAAGTGGAAATTGATTTCTGATCAATTGGAAGCGAGACCACTGCTGATCAACTCGGACATGAGTCTTGGTAACAAGTCTCCAGGCCTTCAGTCGGCAATTTGGCTGTTGGTGCTGTTTCTCCATATTGGGACAAAAACCCGGTCAAATCAGCTGGTTAAAAGACTACTCTGAAATATAATCCGCTTGTGCTCGATTCCATCGTCGCAGGGGATGGTTCTTCTTTTTCACCTTGCTTGCAACTTCGTAACTTCCCTGACCTCGATGAACAGTTGCTATGCCGGTAGACGCAAGGTTTGCATGGTCGCAAGCCCAATACGCAACATCGCGCCACAACTTCTCTGCGAAATGTTTGCCCACCCGTGTACCTTGCATGGTAGTCTGTTCTGTCATGCGTTGAATTCGCAAAGCAAGTTGAATAGTCGCAACACCAGTACATGCAAAGCCTCGTACGTCCAATAGTCGCAAAGCAGTTTGGATAGTCTGAAAGCAAGTTCAATATCCGCAAAGGAACTCCAATGGTCGAAGAGCAACGTCGCTTCTCAACATCCTTGAATTGCTGTACCTGCGGAATGGTGCACTTTGGGAACCAGCCTGCTGTCGAAAGCTTGCCCCGGAGAGCACTTATTCGCGTATGTATCTTAGGGTTGTGGACTGTAGACGCGGTGTTTTCATTCGCCGTTTCCCTCCTGTCCTGGGGACTCAATCTAGGGACCTGGAGCATGTCCAACACAACAGCTGACTAATTAGCTCTCTCTTCGCTGACACACAGAAACCATGTTCCACATCCATTAGAAACAGCCCAAGAAAGAAGGCATCTGCCTCAAATGCATTCACACACCAGCTACAATAATTGACATATACATGATGGCTCTCCCACAGTTCTCCAAGTTTACAAGTACAAGCATACCATTGGATGCCAAGCCCAGACATATAACAGAACATGACAATCTGCGTTAAATATTTCAAACAATCTAATTGTTGGCATTGGATATTAGCGAATGTAGCTCGCTGCACGTCATTTCAACTTGGCACACCCACGTGGACAACTTTGTCATATTTTTCAACATTCAACTAGAAATGTAACAATTTTAGACAACTGAACTACAAACCCAGAAGCCATCGTGTACCCTGCCCCACCCGACCCGGGGCCGACCTCGAGGGGACCCGCCAGGGCCCCCTACTGTTTGGTCTAGTGGTATGATTAGCAGATTTGCCTGGGATTTCCTTGCACAGGGTCTGGGCCAGGGAATTCAGTTTATCGCCTTACATGTATATTGATATTTCACGATATATCGTACGACAAGGGATGGTTTACACTGCGTTTGGTTTGGTCCGATTTGATCCGATTTTGGTCTGATTTCGCCCTCCCCCGAAATCGACGTGTTTACACTACAAAATCAAATTTGGTCTGACCAAAATCGGATTTGGTCGGAGCAAAAGCGAAAGCTAAATCGACCAAAAGCTAAATCAGGGGGGGGGGGGGGGGGGGGTATTTGGTCAGATTTTGCTTTTGGCCTGGATGTTTGTCTTGAACTTTTTGTAGTTTTTGTAATGATCTTTTCGGTGTATTCGTTTTTTCACTAATTTCTTTTCATACCGTCTTCCTATTTCTGTTTGCTTCTTGCTTTTCATTTTTACAATGGGTTCGGTACAGTCGCAAGCTGAGATTATGTTGAAATGTGCCCCCCAACTGCAAATGCGAAGGAAAGTATTACATATATTATGAGGCACTCAACAAAATCATATAATTCTCTCTCTCTCTCTCTCTCTCTCTCTCTCTCTCCCTCTAAGTTTTTCTTTCTCAGGACATACATGCACCCATGCTTCTGCGCCATGCACTACTGTTTGTTCATGGCACAGAATATCCTAGAAAACAGATTCTGGGTAGCCTCAGTGACTTGATTGACCCCATTGACCAAACAGTTGGCCTTGCTATCCCTCGAATCCGAGTGGGCCATGAGCAATGTTACCCAACTGTGCGTGTGTGTACGTTGCTGGGTCTGCACCGAGCACCCTCTCCATGTGGAAAGCTAGCAGGTTCCTCTTGTGACCTGATGCACCCATGGTGCCAGGTTCCCATCTGGACGTGTTCATGTCAGAGGGTACAACAGGCACCATCTGTGGGTCTGTAGGATAAGGATGCCTACGCTCCAAGTAGTTGTGCAAGGCACAGCATATCCTAGTAACCTTAGTCACAACGACTGGGTTTCGAAGTCGTGTATTGATTAGCAGCCTGAACCTACCCTTCAGTCTACCGAATGTACACTCAACAACCCGCCTAGTTCTAATCAAAGCATAGTTGAAGTTGAACTGGGCAGGGTTTGGGTTGCCCACCTCAAAACACTTCATGAGGTGCTCTGTCAACTTTAAGGCACCATCGCCAACCAAATATGGCAGTACCTCTATGCAATCAATCATGCGCGGCTGTGACCCTTGCCCCTTGGGGCATGGCCAAGTACTCCCTGATCTTCAAGCCTAGATCACTCCTATTAAAACAAGCAGCATCCCCTGCACTGCCTGCCTCACCAACTCTCAAGTACGTGAAGAGGCCACATGAATCAACACATGCGAATAGAAGGACAGCGTGATATTTCCTGTAGCAGTAAAATGCATCACCAAATTCTGCGGGACTTTCAATCCTAACAAAGGTACCATCAATGGCACCCGCACACATGGGTAGGCCACACAGGTTCTCAAAACTATCCATGCATTCAATGAAGGCCTGCCCTACAGGGAATTGCATGTTGTCTGATACAAAAGCACAAGACAAGACACTAATAGCATCATGGATGATGAGACACACAATTGATTTGCTCACATCATATTTTTCGAAGGCAAGTGCGCTTTTTTGACAGCGCGCAGTTGTTTAAAGGCAGCTGTGCGTTGGGGGCTGTAGAGTAATTGTTTTTAGTACAAAAACGTTTCGACTTTCAGGCTTGAAAAACAAGTTTTACACCTATATATCGGTTGTGATCAAAAACAAAACCACAAGCAAAAACGGATCACGATTTTTGTCTCATTGGACAGATTTTGCTGTCGAATTAGCTTTTGGTCCGATTTTGGTCCAATTTTGGCCCGGACCAAAATCAGACCCAAATCGGACAAAAATCGGACCAAAAGCAAAAGCAAAACCAAACGCAGTGTAAACCACCTCTAATAGAGCACGTTATTATCGTGCTTTCTATCTTTTTCATGAGTGGTTCATTTGACTTGATTTTAATTGTATGGACGTGTAAACAGTATTTCCTGTAATATCCCCCTGGTCTTATACCGGTTTCCCCCCAAAAGGGTCTAAAAATATTGTACGATATCGATATCGTACGATACATCACGATATATCGTACAACAATTGAAAATATCGTACAATATTGACAGCCTCACTCATTTGCCATGGATGTGGCTCATGAAAAATAGATTTGGGCTAGGGCAATTGCCACAGATCATATCCAACCGCTGCTGCTGATCATATCCTACTCTTGCTGCCGCAGATCATATCCAACCGCTGATGCTGATCATATTCTACTACTGCTGCTGCTGATCATATCCGGCCGATGCTGCTGATCATATCCTTCTGCTGCTGCCGCTGATCATAAATGGCCAATGCTGATGATCATATCCTACTGCTGCTGCAGCTGATCATATCCTACTACAGCTGCTGCTGATCATATCCAGCCGATGCTGCATATCATATCCTTCTGCTGTTGCCGCTGACCATATCCAGCCGCTGCTGCTGATCATATCCTACTGCTGCTGCTGCTGCTGATCATATCCAGCCGATGCTGCTGGTCATATCCTACTGCTGCTGCTGCTGCTGCTGCTGATCATATCCAGCCGCTGCTGCTGATCATATCCTACTGCTGCTGCTGCTGCTGCGTCATATCCATCCTGCTGCGTGTGACTGCTGCTTGATCATATCCAGCCGATTCAAGTCCTACTTTCGCGTGTTGCTTCTTGCTGATCATATCCTGACTGCTGCTGGCTGCTGCTGATCATTCCAGCCCTGCTCTGGGTCTATTCCTCTATCCTCTGCTGGCTAGCTGCTGTGCTGATCATATCCCCGCTGCGCTGATCATATCCTACTTTCGCTCTTGCGTCTGGTTCATATCCTACTGCTGCTGCTGGCGGCTGGCTGCTGACATATCCAGCCGCTGCGCTGATGTAGATCCTCTAGCCTACTTGCTAGCTGCTGCTGCTGATCATATCCAGCCGCTGCTGCTGATCATATCCTACTGCTGCTGCTGCTGCTGATCATATCCAGCCGATGCTGCTGGTCATATCCAGCCGATGCTGCTGGTCATATCCTACTGCTGCTGCTGCTTATCATATCCTACTACTGCTGCTGCTGATCATATCTGGCTGCTGCTGCTGATCATATCATTCTTCTGCTGCCGCTGATCATATCCAGCCGCTGCTGCTGATCATATCCGGCCAATGCTGCTGATCAAATCCAGCTGCCGCTGCCGCTGATCATATCCAGCCTCTGCTGCCGCAGATGGTGTTGATGACCATATCCTGCCATATCCATACAGCATTGTTTGTTCTTGCCTCCTCCCAGGACAGCATCCTTCAAGCGATTTTAGCGCTGAGCGATGCGCCATTACCAGGGGGGTCTTTCATGAAACAAGCAAATAGACCAGGCCGCACAACTTCAAGTGCTTCTCTACCAGCCTGTTGCATGCATAGCACTGCTATGATAGCACATTAGCAGCACAAGTGCATTCTAGCCCCTGGCTGCACTATGCCAAGTCTCCATTTGGCCTCCACTAGGACGTGGTCTGGGCGCCCTGCGTGGTTCGAGCTCAATACGGGAGTGGCAAAATCGTATGGCTCGTGAAATGCTACACGATTTCGACAGGTGGCAGGTCGTGTGA
This sequence comes from Chlamydomonas sp. ICE-L, assembly GCA_013435795.1. NCBI lineage: Eukaryota > Viridiplantae > Chlorophyta > Chlorophyceae > Chlamydomonadales > Chlamydomonadaceae > Chlamydomonas > Chlamydomonas sp. ICE-L. The sequence goes on from JACBWV010000306.1 coordinate 131,319, forward strand.
GACGAACAAGCGACTACAGAATCGAAGTTGCGAAATGGAACATTCTATTCGGGTTGTGTCGAGTCGATCGGGTTCTAGATAACGGAGTCTAGATAGCGGGGTCTGGGTAGCGATTTGGGTCTTCGACCTGGGACCTCAAATCGGGTCTCATCTAGCGACAATTTTATCAAAACGGTAGTGATCGTAATATATAACCTAGACAAAATCTATGTGCCTTTTAACAGCTACACCTGATCATATCCTACTATGCTCGCGCTGATCATATCCAGCTGTTTCTACTGATGCTGCCGCTGATCATATCCTGCTGCTATTGCTGCTCCTGATCATATCCTACTGCTGCTGCCGCTGACCATATCCTGCCAATGCTGATGATAATATCCTACTGCTGCTGCAGCTGATCATATCCTGCTACTGCTGCTGCTAATTATATCCAGCTGATGCTGCATATCATATCCTACTAGTGCTGCCGCTGATCATATCCTTCTGCTGTTGCCACTAATCATATCCAGCCGCTGCTGCTGATCATATACTACTACTGCTGCCGCTGATCATATCTGGCTGCTGCTGCTGATCATATCCTTCTTCTGCTCCAGCTGATCAAATCCTACTGCTGCTGCCGCTGATCATATCTGGCCGATGCAGCTGATCATATCCTACTGCTGGTACTGCTGCTGCTGATCATATCCGGCCAATGTTGCTGATCGTACCCTACTGCTGCTGCTGCTACTCATCATATCTGGCCGATGCTCCTGATCATATCCTAATGCTGCTGCTGCTGATCGTATCCTAGTGCTACTGCCGCTGATCATATCCAGCCTCTGCTGCCTCAGATGATGTTGATGACCATATCCTGCCATAACCATACAGCATTTTTTGTTTTTGCCTTCCCCCAAGACAGCATCCTTCAAGCGATTTTAGCGCTTAGCAATGCGCCTTTTCCAGGGGGGTCTTTCACGAAACATGCAAATAGACCAGGCCGCACAACTTCAAGCGCTTCTCTACCAGCCTGTTGCATGCATAGCACTGCTATGATAGCACATTAGCAGCACAAGTGCATTCTAGCCACAGGCAGCACCATGCCAAGCAAGGTACTAAATTTGGTCAAATTGGTCAGCGCTCTGTGGTGCAATAAGCGCTAAAACTGCGCGCTGCGCCCACAGAGGGTTGAATCCCTGCGCAAAACGTGCAGTGGGGCTCAAAAAGTGTGCGCGAAATCGCGCTGCCTTTGTAGTACCCTAATGCCAAGTCTCCATTTTGCTTCCGCTAGGACGTGGTCTGAGCGCCCCGCATGGTTTGAGTTGCAATATGGGAGTGTTCGAATCGGATGGCTCGTGAAATGGTAAACGATTTCGACAGGTGGAAGGTCGTGTGAGACGAGCATACAACTTCTGAATTGAAGATGCGGAATGTAACATTTTGTCAAGTCTTGGAGTTGATTCAGGTTTTGGCTAGCGGGGTCTGGCTAGCGATTTGAGCTGAGAGCTAGGATCTCAAATCAGGTCTCATATAGCGATGATTTTACCAACAAAAGGTCTCATATAGCGATCGTAATATAATACGGGAAAAAAATCTTTGTGCCTTCCAACAGCTGTTGCTGATCATATCTTGCTGCTGCTGCCGTTGGACATATCTTGCCGCTTCGGCTGATCATGTCCTTCTGCCGCTGCTACTGCTGCTGTCGCTAATGAGGTTGATGACCATTTCCTACCGATGTTGCTGCTGCCCTCATTCTTGCTGTTGGACCTCCCCTGCATTGGCTCCTCGCTTCCCCCATCTCCTTTTCCGTATCGTTCTGACATCACTTTAGACTTTGTTGGGGGGAGGTTGTTAAGCAGCCTATTACGCGAGGATTCCCTGCTGTCTCTTCCTCCTGCTGTCTCTCCTCGAACGCTACCGGAGTGGAATAGCTCCTCCAACTGGGCGTCATCCTCGCTGCAGTCGCCACCGTCATGCGTCCCCTTAGTCAAATCGTCATGGGCACCCTCAGTCAATGAGTACGTCTGATGTGAAAACATCTGCTCCGCCACGCAGTCCTCTCGGCGACGGTCCAAGGGAAGCATCCGGACTCAGGGAGGACTTGGAATTAGCAACCCGAGCAACACCAGAGCTCCCACCCGGGCCCCTGTCAAGCTCCTTTGTCCCATAGGGGCAGCAAAAAAGACTTTTTGTGCAAGCAACCCGCACTCTGACTGGAGGCCTGCACGAAGTGTTGTGCGGAGCGTTCCCCTGGGTTGAGCGCCGGTGGGAAGGGAAGTTCTGGGCTGATGAGGTAGTCATAGCTGCCCGACCAAGACTCGTGCCTACCGCTTCCATGCAGCCTTAACTTCCCCGACCAAGAAGCGCGCCTTCCGCTTACATCCAGCCCTACCGACGGCAGGTGGGGGGGGCCAACACTGGGTGCTAGAGCAACCGCCTTGGCACTTGGTGACTGCCTACCTTCCGAGTTCTCGGAGTCCGGGGCATAGGGGTAGGCAGGATCTGACTCTCCGTTGTTAGCCCGCATCACCATCACATGTAAGGCCAGCTCATCCATACTTGGACGCCCAGGAGGGGCAAAAGCAGAGATCTCCGGGCGGCGCATGTCGCCCATAGATCTCCTGGTCTTGCAGTCCAAGTTACCGGAGGATTCATAGACACCGATTTCGCCTGAAGGGTGAGCACCTGAGTTAGATTTGTTTTGTTTTTATGAAAGAAATTTCACCCCAGCACGAGGCGGGTCTGCCGGCACAAACCAGCGGCACAGGGGATTCAGTTCAAATGGTGTTGCCACTCCGACAACAACAAAAAAGGAAAGAAACAAGATGGAGGGAAGGAACAAGGCGAAGGAAAGGAAGAGGCGCCTTGGTGTAGCTCCACGTTGCACCTAGAAATCTTTCAGGTGCTCCTAGCAGCTTTTTTAGCCACCCAAAGCAACTCCGAACACCCCCAAAACACCATGGTACATAATTTAGCACTTGTGCTACAAGTAGCACCTTGAAAAACAACCTGGAGAGCACAAGCGCCAGTCAGGTGCAGTTGATGGGTTTTGCTTATACGTAGGGAACGGCAACATGCTATCATATGATATAATATGATGCCGACAGTCTGCCTGGGTCAAAGTTACCATTTAAATGCAATATCATATGATGCAATTTGTATGATATCATATGATATAATACTCACCTTTGGCCAAAATAATATGATATGCCGATCCCTACTTTTGTGTTTTAGATTGTTCCTGTCACTTTTGTTTACAAACTGGCTTCTTGTCGCTCGCATATTAGGTGGGCCAACAGACTGGTAGTGGTCGTGGCAGTGGTGGTGGCAGTGGTGGTGGCAGTGGTGGTGGGGGTGGTGGCAGTGGTGGTTGCACATCAGGTGGGCCAACATGCTGGCAGTGGTCGTGGCAGTGGTGGTGGTGGTTGCGGCAGTAGTGGCAGTGGCAGTGGCAATGGTGGTTGCATATCAGGTGGGCCAACAGGCTGGTGGTGGTGGTGACAGTGGTGGTGGCAGTAGTGGTAGTGGTGGTGGCGGTGGTCATGGTGGTGGTGGCAGTGGTGGCAGTGGTAGTGGCAGTGGTGGTTGCGGCAGTGGTGGCAGTGGTAGTGGCAGAGGTGGTCGCATATAAGACGGGCCAACAGGCTGGTTGTGGTCGTGGCAGTGGTGGTGGTGGTTGCGGCAGTAGTGGCAGTGGTAGTGGTGGTCGCATATCAGGTGGGTCAATGGGCTGGTACCCTGGTCAAAGTGGTAGTGGTAATGGTAGTGGTGGTCGCATATCAGGTGGGTCAATGGGCTGATACCCTGGTCAAAGTGGTAGTGGTAGTGGTAGTGGTGGTCGCATATCAGGTGGGTCAATGGGCTGGTACCCTGGTCAAAGTGGTAGTGGTAGTGGTAGTGGTGGTCGCATATCAGGTGGGTCAATGGCTGTACCCTGGTCAAAGTGGTAGTGGTAGTGGCAGTGGTGGTCGCATATCAGGTGGGTCAATGGCTGTACCCTGGTCAAATTGGTAGTGGTAGTGGCAGTGGTGGTCGCATATCAGGTGGGTCAATGGGCTGGTACCCTGGTCAAAGTGGTAGTGGTAGTGGCAGTGGTGGTCGCATATCAGGTGGGTCAATGGGCTGGTACCCTGGTCAAAGTGGTAGTGGTAGTGGCAGTGGTGGTCGCATATCAGGTGGGTCAATGGCTGGTACCCCCGGTCAAAGTGTATGTGGTAGTGGTCAGTGGTGGTCGCATATCAGTGGGTTCAATGGGCTGGTAACGCCTGGTCAAAGTGTAGTGGTAGTGTCGTGGTGGTCTATCAGGTGGTCGATGGGCTTGTACCCTGGGTCAAAGTGGTAGTGGTAGTGCATGGTGGTCGCATATCATTGGTCAATGGGCTTTTACCCTGGTCAAAGTGTAGTTGGTTAGTATATGCAGTTGTGGTCGCATGAGCCCCAACTGCGCGTTCAAATTCATGTCAGTTTTTTTGCACCCCTGATGGCGCAGCAAGCATTTTTTATTTTTTTTTTTCGCTTTTGCACTACAATGCGCAGTTTGTTTTTCTTTAAGTGCGCTAAAGCGCTAGCCAATTTGGTCAATGGAAAAACCCTGGGATAGAGAGCACAAAGAAAAGTAAGTTTGTAAGGGAAACCACGAGCAAATTCCCAAATGCAAATAAAAGTTTGAAGAGGGTAGCACAATCAGAGCACTTTAAACACAATTGCCTTTTGATAATGAAATTGCCTGACATCATTGCACATGACAGCATGACGTGCATCAGTATGGACAAGCAAGAGTACAAGCAGCATGAAACAGCGTAGGCAGCATGACAACATATAGCAGCGACTGCAATGACTGGCATCAGCATGACAGCATCAGCATGACAGCATGACAGCATCACAACATGAATGCATTAGTATGACAGCATGACAGCATGACTGCATCAGCATGACAGCATCAGCATTACAACATGACAGCATGACTGCATCAACATGACTGCATCAGCTTTACGACATAACAGCATGACTGCATCAGCATGACAGCATCAGCTTTACGACATAACAGCATGACTGCATCAGCATGACAGCATCAGCATTACAACATAACAGCATGACTTGAATCAGCATGACAGGTGAATTGGTAACAACTTACATGCATCTGGTCGGCTCGGGTGGGTGGGGAAATGGATGGTAAGCATAACAGCATTGGCAACGACTTACCAACGCCTGGTCGGCTGAGGTGGGAGGGGGGGCGGATGGGTATTGCGATTGGCCCAAGCACCGCCGGGTAGGAGTCCGAGCCTAGCCTAGTTGGCCAGTCCTTAAGGCAGCGGTAGATAGTGACCTGCATGGACCAAGAGCAATAATAAGTAACCGAAACACGTGTTGAGGGTTAAGGGTTGACCTACGTGGACCAAGAGCAACAGTAACTACCCCCCAGCTACCCCCGGAACAGCTACCCCCCGCAACAGCTACTTGCCAGCTATGCCCAGCTACTCCCCTGAACAGCTACCCACTGGAACAGCTACACCCCAGAACAGCTAATACCAGCACCCCCCAAACACAGGTCATCCTCTTTTACTGGCTCTTTGTGGTTGGCCCCAGTGCAAGCAAATGGACTGGCCCCCTAAGATGTACTATTGATTTACTTACCGGGACTACCCGTTCAACAAGCCGTTCCCTACATATAATCAATCTGAATACAAACAACTGCAGCACGCTCCCCCCCACACAACGCAAAATAACATGCCTATCACACCAGCATCCCGGTTCAACGAATGGCTCAATGGCTGAGCTCTTTGAACAACAAAAGTGCCGGGTTCGAATCCCCACGGGTGCGCCTTAGTGTTGGCGCTAGCTGTCAACCCCCATGGTAGCTTTGTTCAGGTCTTTAAGTAGCAGCCCGTTCCCTGACGCCGTAGGTCGGGGCTCCCTTAATACACGTCCCACCATGCTTTATCATTTAGCACGAAGAGCTCAGGGCCTCTGTTGGTAGAACAATTTGTTGGCGCCCAGTTCATCAGTGCCTGTTTTCGCCACAGCACCTTCTGAATCGAGGATGGGCAGGTCCTTTCAGCCTATTTGACTGGGACATTAACACATGCTTGATGGTGCCTAGGCTTTCAAACCCAATATGCTCCTTTTGAGCAGGGGGTGGTGGGGGTTGGGGGGATTCTTGCTACTGCCACTCCCACTTCCACCACCACTGCCACAACCACCACTGCCACAACCAGTACCACCACTGCCACAACCACCACTGCCACTCCCACTGCCACCACCACTGCCACAACCACCACTGCCATGACCAGTACCACCACTGCCGCGACCACCACCACCACTGCCACAACCACCACCACCACTACCACTGGATTCTAATGTGAGGCGTTATCAGTTCTTACCGGTCCATTGATGCCTTTGAGCGTGAACACACCCTTATTTGGTGGCCGACACGGACAGCACACCAAGGGGGAAAAGAAGGTGGAAAGGATCGTCATGGGAAAGAAACGAACCTCGTGGTGTCCACTGTGGTCTCCACTGTGGTGGCCACTATGGTGTCCACCCAACCTCTGGCTATTCAAGACTTGGGTATATGCTGCCTGCGTGCACAAGACCTGCGGCCAACAAGTGTTGTTGTTGCTGTTGCTGTTGTTGTTGTTTGGTAACAGTCTAGTGGTGGTGGTGTAGTGGTGGTGTTGCTTGGTGGTGGTGGTGGTGACCACGCAACCTCTGGCTATTCAAGCACTGTGTATATGCTGCCCCCTTGCACAAGACCTGCGGCCAACAGGTGTTGTAGTTGTTGTTCTTTGGTAACAGTCTAGTGGTGGTGGTGTGGTGGTGGTGTTGCTTGGTCGTGTTGCTTGGTGGTGGTGGTCGTGACCACGGAACCTCTGGCTATTCAAGCACTGGGAATATGCTGCCCCAGTGCACAAGACCTGCGGACAGCAGGTGCAGGTGCTGTTGTTGTTGTTGTTGTTGTTGTTGTTGTTGTTGTCGCTGTTGTTGTTGTTGTTGTTGTTTGGTAACAGTCTAGTGGTGGTGGTGGTGGTGTGGTGGTGGTGTTGCTTGGTGGTGGTGGTGGTGTCCACGCAACCTCTGGCTATTCAAGCACTGTGAACATGCTGCCCCCGTGCACATGACCTCAACCAACATGTGTTGCTGTTGCTGTTGCTGTTGTTGGTGTTGTTTGGTAACAGTCTAGTGCTAAATGTGGTGTTTGGTGGTGTGTATATGCTGCCCCTGTGCACAAGACATGTGGCCAACAAGTGTTACTGCTGTTGTTTGATATCAGTCTAGTGCTGGAGGTGGTGGTGGTGCTGGTGGTGGTGTTTGCTGGTGGTGCTGGTGGTGGTGTTTGCTGGTGGTGCTTGTTAACAGGCTAGTGGTGGTATGGTGGTGGTGTGTATATGCTGCCCCTGTGCACAAGACCTGCGGCTAACAAGTGCTGTTGTTGCTGTTGTTGCTGTTGTTGTTGTTGTTGTTGTTGTTGTTGTTGTTCGGTAACAGTCTATTGGTGGTGGTGGTGGAGCTTGGTCGTGGTGCGTGTTAACAGTCCAATGGTGGTGGTTTCTGGTGGTGGTGTATAGTAACAGTCGAGTTGTGGTGGTGTGTAGTTGTTGTTGTTGTTGTTGTTGGTTGGTAATAGTATAGTAGTGGTGGTGTGGTGGTGGTGCTTGTTAACAGTGCAGTGGTGGTGGTGGTGTCACGTGGTGGTGCTTGGTAACAGTGCAGTGGTGGTGGTGGTGTCAGATGGTGGTGCTTGTCAACAGTCCAGTGGTGGTGTGGTGGTGTTTGGTAGTGGTGCTTGTCAACAGTGCAGTGGTGGTGGTTTCAGATGGTGGTGCTTGTCAACAGTCCAGTGGTGGTGTGGTGGTGTTTGGTAGTGGTGCTTGTCAACAGTGCAGTGGTGGTGTGGTGGTGGTTGGTGGTAGTGCTTGTTAACAGCCGAGTGGTTACCTGGTGGTCAAAATAGAAGGACGGATTGCATGCCAGAGCGCATATGACAAAATAGGCAAAAATGGGTTCAAATGGGATTGACGGATGGCAATGCAAAGCACTTCTGCCAAATAGGGTCAGAAGAGGTGGGGGTCAAAGGTGATGGGGATGGCAGGCCAGAGCATGAAGGCCGAAATAGGACAAAGTGGTTCAAAGTAGGCCGAAGTGGATGGATGGATGGCCAGGCCACGTAGGCTAAAATAGGCCAAAATGGGTAAAAGTAAATAGACAGGTGGCAGGCCAGAGGCCCGTGATCCAAAATATTCCAAAGTGGGTCAATGGATGGATGATGGCAGGGCCCAGAGGCATGTAAGGCAAAATAGGCGTAAGGGGTGTTCAAAGTAGGCCAAAGTGGAAGGCAGGCCAGAGCACATAGGCTAAACTAGGCCAAAGTGGGTCAAAATGGAAGAATGGATGGCATGCCAGAACCCATTTGCCAAAATAGGCAAAAATGGGTCAAAATGGATGGACGGATGGCAGGCCAGAGCATGTAGGCCGAAATAGAAAAGTGTTCAGAATTAGGCCAGTGAAGATAGATGGGCAGACCAGAGAACACCGTAGGCTAAAGAGGGTACAAAGTATAGACGGATGTCAGTCCAGGCATGTTGCCAAATAGTCCAAAGTGGGTCAAAGTGGATGGATGGATGGCAGGCCAGAGTATGTAGGCACAAGTCCTATGCAGCGTCGCAAGCGACGCCGAAAATTGGCCGAGTTTGTGTTTGCACGGAATGGGATAGGAGGCAACGATGAAGCCTGAACCTAAGAAAAAGAAGAAGCGAGTTAGGTTTCGCAGACCGTTGCTGGACGTGTCGGCTTCAAGCAAGTTTTTTTTACGTTTCGGAGTGTGGGGGGCCAGAAAAAGAAGATGGAGGGGGGAGAAATCAGAGAGAAAACAAGGTAAAGGAGCCGAGATTGAGGAAAATTTTAGGCACCGCGAAATAATGAAAATCAGGGGTTAAGGGGGGGAAGAAGTAAAAAATGCTAGAGGCAGACATGGGGCAGGGGGACAAAGGGAGGGGGGAAGGAAAGAGAGTAGCAAAGAGAGAAATATAGTCAGTGGCAGAAGAGGTAAAAATGGACGGTCACAATCGGCACGACAAATGGGTAAACTGGTGGGGCTCTCGCGCCCCTTGAAAGGGGGCCTCCCGCCAAAAACTATTGGTACAAGGTGGGACAAAGGTAGGCCGAAGTGGATAATGGATGATGTCGGTCAAAGGGCGTGCCGTAGTCAGCAAGAAAGAACGGAATGGTGAAGCTCGTGTCTGCGGATGTTTCACAGTACTTCCTCTAATTCACAGCAGCCAGCAGCCCCTCTGGATATATCAGAAGTGACGCCCCTGAAGCAGATGACTGCTACTAGTATATATTTCTTGGAAAGGCATACTCAAGATGCCAAGATACTGTATCTAAGGCGCTTAGACCAGTAGCAGGCTATCCTGCTACACTCAGGATAGCCTGCTACAACCCCCCTGAGTGCTCATCAGTGTCATCACCCACCTCAGGATAGCCTGCTACAACCCCGCTGAGTAGCCATAACTCTGGAACTGTGCTTCATGACACTACAGCCCTGTTTTTCACAGTACACCCCCGTTTCACAACATCGTGTGTTAATGCCCCCCTGTTTCACAATCCTTATTAGATAGTTGAGGAATCCAGCTATTTCAGGCATTTTCAGGGCTAGTTCGGGGTTTTTTATTTCAGCTATTCCCAAAAAAAAAACCAGGCTATTGCGGTTATGTCAGGAGCTACTAGAGACTACTTCGGAGGTAGTTCAGTCTATTTAAGCTATTCCACACTATTACAAACACAAACATGCGGGATCCTCGCACGTTAGGTCACACCGTTCCCCAGGCTATTTATCGATATGTCCGTATTGTGGACACACCATGGTGCGAACTGAATCCCCATCCGCGGTGCCAGCTGGGTATGTGTCAGAGACCCCCATGAGACCTGGGGTGAATGTCCTTCCGTAAAAAAACATAAATCCTAACCCCCGGAGTGCTCGCGTCACCCACCTGCTGAGCTTATGCCCATAAGCGCTGTGAGCACGCTTGCGCTTCGGTTCATACTCTTCCCGGTACGCCATCATCCGTCCATTTGTCACACATATATGTGTCACAGGGCCCCGCACTCCAGCCGTCGCCGCAACCTCGCATGATCCCCCTGTCGCCAGTTTATTATATATTTAAAATGAGCACGAGTTTGGTTTGAAAGGTGGTGTAAAATTTAAAAAGTTGGACACGATTTTGGTTTGAAAGGTTGTTATAATCTTTAAAAAGTGACACGATTGTTGGTATGTGAAAGTTGTAAGATTTAAAAGTGGACACGATGTTGGTTAGAAGGTTGTATGTTGTAAAAAGTGGACACGATTTTGGTTTGAAAGGTTTGTATAGATTTAAAAAGTGGACACGATTTTGGTTTGAAAGGTTTGTATAGATTTAAAAAGTGGACTTGGTTTTTATTTTGGTTTGAAAGGTTTGCATCGGGGTGGGGCAGAAAGACAGATTTTGGACCGCATGTTTAATATTGTGTCCGATTCAGATGGAAGTTGGAATTGTGGAAGTTTCATACAAAAGAAGAAGGAAAATAAAGTTGAAAACAACTTTTTACCCCCCACCCCACCCCACCCACCCCTCCTCAACTTGACTCATGCTTACCTCACACGCCTCGCCGCCCCTCAAAATAGGTCTGTTCGTAAACTTTTCTTGCCCATTCCAGTTATGCTCTGCATCTTCCTGTGTTGCCATAAAGTGATAATATGGAGCCCCTCCACTTCACTTCACTGGGTCTTTTTTGTATTTTTTATCCTGAGATAAGCCTCAATTTAAAGCAAGTGCAGTAGGCAGCTTTTTCGGGCCCCGGCGGGACTCTGTGGTGCATAATTTTAAACTATACGGAAATGGATTTGGGGGGGGAGATTCAAGTTTTTGGTCTCCGAAGATATTCTTAAATACAAGGAACTATTGTGTCTGTCATTGCGACCGTACGAGGTGAGAAGTATACTGGTAGATACAAGCAACACACTGTCACCACGCTGCCATCAGCTGTGAGCTCGGAGGCGGTGATTGCCTCAAACTGTTCATGCCAAAAGGATTTCGATCCTCCAGGCGATAACACTTCATCCCTCCATGCATAAGGGGGGCGAGGGCCCAAGAGATAGCGTCGCATGACTGCAGGTTGTAAGGCAGCCAGAAGAGACCCTCGCCACATCTCTGAATGAGCTGGTACTGTAGGGTGGGTAAGGCAAAGATTTGCTTCAGCTCCTGGGTATGGGGTTAAAGTGTGAGGGGTGGTGGGTGAAGTGTGTTTCCGAGCAGCTCAGCCTTGAAGGCTGGGTACATGGAGGGTGGACTAGATTGACTTGGCTCGGGCGGGCGGTGAGAGAACCGTGATGTGTGTGTGGTGTGTGTGGTGTGTGCTTGTGTGGGGGGGAAAAAGGGGGCGTCAGGGGAGAGTGTGGTTGGTGGGTGGGAGGTGGGGATCATCAGGGAAGAGAGAGAGTGGTGTGTGTGTGTGGTGGTGGTGGTGGACAGGTTAGGGTGGGTGGGGTGGAGTCAGGGCCAGGGTGGGTTGGGTGTGTGCGTCGAGGGAGAGTGATTCAAGGGAGTGTGTTTGAGTGTTGGGATGAGGTGTAATGTGGTGGGATGGGTTAGTGGTGCTGTGGGTGGATGGGTTTATGTGGGTTAATGGGTGTCGGTGGGTGTCTGGGTGTCTTTGGTGGCTGGTGTACGTGCCGGTGTCCTTTGGGTGGGTCGGTGGATGGGATAATGTTTGGGTTGACCGGGTCGTCTCATGGTGAACATTCTGGGTGTCTTGGGGTGTCTTTGGGGGGGAGTGGGGGGGTGGGATGGGTGTGGTCGTGTGTGTCTTTTGGGTGGGATGGGGTCTGGTGGGATTCTTTGGGTGTCTTGGGTGGTCGGGTGCTGTAGTGATAGCTGTGGGGTTGCTGGGTGTCTCTGGGCTCTCTTTGGGGTGTCCCCGTGGGTGTATGTGGGGTGTCTGGTTTCATGTTGGGTGTCTGGGTCTCTTGGGTGCTGGGTGTCTGTGGTTGGTGTGGGTGGGTCTTCGGGTGCGTCCGTGGTGGCTGGGTGTCGTGGGGGTGTCATTTGGGTGTCTGTGGGGTGTTCGGCGTGGTTTCTGGGGGAGTGTATGTGGTGCCTGTTGGGGTGTCTTTGGTGTCCTCTGTGCGGTGTCTGTCTGGTGTCTTCGTGGGGTGTATGTGGGGTGGCTCTGGGTGGATGTGGGTGTCTGTTGGGGGACGGTGGGGCTAAATGTGGGGGTGTATGTGTTGTCCCGTGGGTCTAGTGGGGTGTCTGTGGGTGTCCTATGGGGTGGTATTGGTTTGTGTGGGGTGATGGGTGGATGCTGGGTGTACTTCTGTGGGTTTATGTGGGTTATGGGTGTATTTGGGGTGTCCTTTTGTTGTATGTGGTGGTCTGGGGTGGGTTTGGGGTATGGGGTGTGGTGGGGTGCGGTGGGGTAATGGGGGTGTCTGGGGGATTACGTGGTGTCTGTGGGGTGTCTGTGGGTGTAGGTGGTGTATGGTATATGTGGGTGGATGGCTTATGCTGTGGGGTGTATGTGGGTGGTATAGTGTCTGTGGGTTGTACTGATGGGTGCTGGGTGTATGTGGGGTGTACTGTTGGTCTGTTGTGTGGTGTCTGGGGGTGTGTGGGTGTCTGTTGGGGGTATGTTGGGTGATACTCTGTGGGGTTTCTTGTGTTGGCTCTGTGGGTGTCTGCCGGGATGACTGGTGTGTCTGGTGGGTCTGTTGTGGGGGTGTCTGTGGGTGGCTTGGGGTATCTGTGGGTTGATCTGTGGGTGTCTCTGGGGTTGTCTGTGGGTGGCTGTAGGGTGGCTATGGTGGACTCAGGGGTGTTCTGTGGGGTGTATGTGGTGGATGGGTGATGTGGGGTGTATGTGGGCTGTCAGGTGGGGTCTCTGTGGTGGGTATGGGGTGTCTGTTGGGGTGTGGTGTGTTGTGTATATGGGGTGTATGTTGGGGTGTACTGGTCGTCTTTTGGATGTCTGTGGGTGTATGTGGGGGTGTCTGGGGTACTGCTGTGGGTGGCTTGGTTGTCTTTGGCGGTGTATGGTGGGTGTCTGTGGGGTTCTCTTTGGGTGGGTCTGGGGTGTCTGGTGGGGTAGCGTGGTGGGTGTCTATGTGGTTGTCTGTGGGGTTTCCGGGTGGGTGTCTGGTGGGGTGTCTGTGGGTGTTCCTGTGGGGTGTCCTGGGTCTCCTGTGGCCGTGGCTGGGTGTCTGTGGGTTGTCCTGTGTGGGTGTCTCTCGAGCTGTCTGTGGGGTGGTCTGAATTGGGTTTCTGGTTTGTCGGTGGGGGTCGTGTGGGGTGTCTTAGGGGTGTCTGGTTGGTTTCTGTGGGGTGTCCTGTGGGGTGTCTCTGGGGGTGTCTGTGGGTGGTCTCTGTGGTGTGTCTGCCGGGTGGCTTTGGGGTGTCTGTGCGGTGTCCTGGTGGGGTCTGCTGTGGGACTGTCTGTGGGTGTTTTTCCGTGGTGTGTCTGTGGGTTTCTGTTGGGTGCTCTTGGGGTGGCTCTGGGTGTGTTGGGTGTCCTGTGGGTGGCCTGGGGTGTCTGTGGGGTTGTCTGTGGGTGTCTTGGGTCTCTGTGGGTGGTCCTGGGGTGTTGTGGGGGGGCGTGGTGGTGTCTCTGGGGTGTCTGTTGGGAGTGTAACGGGTGGTAAGTGGATGGATGGTGGGTATGTGGGGTGTATGTGGGTGTATGTGGGGTCTATGTGGGTGGGTATGGGGTGTATGTGGGGTGCGTGTGGGTGTATATGGGGTGTATGTGGGGTGTACGTGGGTGTATGTGGGTGGATGGGTGTATGTGGGGTGTATGTGGGGTTGTTGGGTGTATATGGGATGTATGTGGGGTGTCTGTGGGTGGTTGGGTGGTTGGGTGGATGGGCGGATGTGGGGTGCATGTTTCTTCAGCCCCCGAAAGTGACCAGGGTTTAGGGTTTAGGGTTCAGTCCATCAATGTTTGTCTCTTCAGCCCTTCCTAACACGGTTGGGCAAGTCCCTTTTGCCTATTTGGCCTACCCCTGGAATGTCACCGTAACATACATACTTACTAACACACAGTTTTGTTTTTAGGAAAAGGACCAATGTAAGCTGCTCCTAGTAGGCTCCGGGGTGCTACATGAAGCTTTCTCGGGGCGAAAAAAGCACCCCAGATAATATATATAAAAGCGGATAGCGGATAGCGGATAAGCGGATAGCGGATAATATATATAAAAGCGGATAGCGGATAAGCGGATAGCGGATAATATATATAAAAGCGGATAGCGGATAGCGGATAAGCGGATAGCGGATAATATATATAAAAGCGGATAGCGGATAGCGGATAAGCGGATAGCGGATAATATGTATAAAAGCCCGGAGCCCGGATAGGCTCTATCGTAAATAATAAATACATAAAAAAGCATACGAAGGCCGACCTTGGTGGCACAAAGCTAAGCACCCGCCAAAGGCTCTAACGCAAATAATACTAAATACAAAATATAAAATAAGCATACAAAAGCTGAATAATGATAACGCCTGGTGGGGCGCGGTATTAAGGGAGCCACGTGTTCAAAACAAGTTCTATGCAGCGTCGCCTGCGACGCTAAAAAATGGCGAAGAGTGATCGCAAGGGAGCGACAGGTGGCAACGGAAGCGAGTTAGTTACGAGACTGTTGGCTGACGTATCGGGCTTCGTCACGGCCAGGCGGATGGATGGATGGACGAACGGACAAATGGGTAACACAGGGGGCTCCCGCCCCCCAGAAGGGGGGGCTCAGCCAAAAAGGCTTACCTTGGTGATGCAAACCTGAGCAACCCCCGAAGGCTCTAACGCAAATAATACATAAAACCAAATAAGCATACAAAGGCTTATATTGGTGATGCAAACCTGAGCAACCCCCAAAGGCTCTAACGCAAATAATACATAAAACAAAAATAAATAACAAAATAATCATAAAAAGGCTTACATTGGTGGAACAAAGCTGAGCAAGCCCGAAAGGCTCTAACACAAATAACACTTTACACAAAGTAAAAAATTAAAAATAATTATATAAGGCTTACCTTGGTGGGTCAAAGCTGAGCAAGCCCGAAAGGCCCTAACACAAATAACACTTTACACAAAGTAAAAAAAAAAAAAATTATAAAAGGCTTACCTTGGTGGGTCAAAGCTGAGCAAGCCCGAAAGGCCCTAACACAAATAACACTTTACACAAAGTAAATAATACAAAATAATTATAAAAGGCTTACCTTGGTGGATCAAAGCTGAGCAAGCCCCAAAGGCTCTAACACAAATAACACGTTACACAAAGTAAACAATAAAAAATAATTATAAAAGGCTTACCTTGGTGGATCAAAGCTGAGCAAGCCCCAAAGGCTCTAACACAAATAACACGTTACACAAAGTAAATAATAAAAAATAATTATAAAAGGCTTACCTTGGTGGATCAAAGCTGAGCAAGCCCCAAAGGCTCTAACACAAATGATACACAATACATAAGTAAAAACAAACAAACATAAAAAGGCATACCGTGGTGACGCAAAGCTGAGCCAAGGCAATAGAATTCTTCATGAGCTCGGAGTCATAAGCCATGAGAGTTTTAGAGCCCACAACAGTCATGAACACGATAGCGGCCTGTCCCATAGGAGCCTCCAGGGTTCCAGGAGAGAGCTGATGGAGTGGGGTAGTGTGGGGTGGGTTGAGGTATTGTGGGGTGGGGTGGGGAAAGGGTGGGGTGAGGTGAGGTATTGTGGGGTGGGGTGGGGAAAGGGTGGGGTGGGGTGGGTAGAGTGGGGTGGGATGAGGTATTGTGGGTTGGGTTAGGTTGGGTTGGGTTGGGTTGGTTTGGGATTGGATGGTTTGGGGTATTGTGGGGTGGGTTAAGGTGGGTTGTGTTGGGATGGGGTGAGGTATTGACGGTTGTATTGTGTTGTGTTGTGTTTAGGTATTGTGGGTTGAGTTGTTTTATTTTGTTTTGTTTTGGGGTGAGGTATTGTGAGTTGGGGTTGTGGGTTGGTTGGGATGCGGTCTTGCGGGTTGTTGGGGTTGCGGTGCGGTCTTGTGTGTTGGGTTGGGTTGGGTTGGGCTGGGTTGGTCGTGTGGGCTGGGTGCTGTAGTGAGGGACGGGGCCGGTCTTTTGTGGTGGGGTGCGGGTCTTACTCCCGTCTCCGCGGGGGGTGGGGGGGGGTGTGGGTGGGGGGGTTTGGGGTGGGGTGGGGGGGGTTTGGGTGTGGTGTTTGGGTGTAGTTGGGGGTGTGTTCGTGTGCCCTGGGCTTGGCTGGGGTGGGGTCGAGGCGGGGTTGTCACGGTCTTTGTGTGGTCGTGTGGGTTTGGGTGTATGATCCAGCCCATGGTGCTCGCCACACAGGCTCCTAGTGACCTGCCCAACCGTGGTTCACTACGTAATATAATTTAAATTGTTTAATTTGACTGTACCTATCTGAATAGGAAACCGTGGCTCCGGAGGCAAATGACTGGAGGCAAAAATGACCGAAAGCGAAAATGTCCAGAAAATGACCGTGGCACCGGAGGCGAAAATGGCAAATATGGGCCTGAGTTTGTGCTACATACATAATGAATTCAATTTAATACATAGTTTTTAATTGAATATATACTTTTATTTTTAATTTCACTTCGCTGAATAGGAGTTCGTGCTGCTACCTGTAGATAATTTATTTAATTGAATGCATAGTTTTACATTTAATACATAGTTTTTCTTTTCAATTTCACATAACTAAATAGGAGTCAGTGGCACCGGAGGCACAAATGGCCCTGAGTTCGTGATTAATTTAATTTAGTATATAGTTTGTAATACATATTGTTATTTTCAATTTAGTATATAGTTTGTAATACATATTGTTATTTTCAATTTAGTATATAGTTTGTAATACATATTGTTATTTTCAATCTAGTATATAGTTTGCAATACTTATTGTTATTTTCAATTTCACTTAGCTGAATAGGAGTCCATGCTACATCCCGGTAGATAATTTATTTAATTGAATACATAGTTTTTAATTGAATACATAGTTTTTTATTTTCAATGTCAAATACCTGAATAGGGGTAGTGTGTAATTTATTTAATTGCATACATAGCCGTACATAGTTTAAATAAATAAAAACTGTTTTTTCTTTTCAATTTCACATACATGAATTGGAGTCCTTGGCACTGGTGGCAAAAAAGCGAGGCGGCACAAGAGTGAGGGAATGAGCGCGATGTACAAGCTCACTTGCGTGTTGGAGTCCTCCAACTGCACCGTGTCGCCGCCGCTGTTACCCTGTAAAGCGGTGTGGATAGCAACATGTCAAATACAGAACACAGTTATGATCATTAATTGTATTCCCAATTGCGTTTACTGGGGTAATCATGTAATCATCATCGATCGTGTTCCCAATTGTCTTTACTAATGTCATTGTGTCGCCTCTGTGAGGTGGTGTGGATAGGAACATGTCAAATACAGAACACAGTTATGTCGTTAATTGTATTCCCAATGTGTTTACTGGTGCAACTGTGTCAGCTCATTAAGGTGGTGCGGGCAGGGACATGTCAGAATCAGACAAATGTTATGATCGTTAATTGTAGGTGTGTTCATAAGTATCAGTCGCTTCCGAAATAAAGTAACCTATGGAGCCTGTCTACATATGTCGTCACCCACACTGTGCCATTCTGGGAGTTCGGGGTCCAAACTTACAGCGCTAGGTAAAACCTTTCTCTAATAACCGAGCCAAGTCCAGTGGTGACGTTTTCCGGGGTGATCTATTGCGAGGCTCCAAACCTATTTTCACACTTTAGCGCTTTCCTTTTGGGCATGGAGGGATACAGATGTTTCTCACATGGTGGGTATACTAGACTCATCTTGCATGCACATGTGTCACCCATTCAAATTTGAACTGACTATTGAGAATGGAGCTCCATGCAATGGGTCAAGTGCTCATAAAGGGGCTACATGCTGGGGGCCATACCCATTTAGGTTAATGTGTGTGCCCACGACACACACCAGCATCAGAGTAGCACAACATGCTTACCAGTCTGACCCCCCAAGTACACCTATGGAGGCAACAATACATTTGGGGCTGGTGTGCCTTGTGTAATATAGGGTACTTCTGACATGCCCCAACACCCGTGTTAATTTGACAATCCAAAGGGGAAAAATGGAGGAACTGGTTTACAGCTCCCTAGTCATTGCTTCACAACACATGATGACACATGCATAATATAAGCCATCATTTGTGTTATATCCATAAATGTCACCCAAGTGGTTTAGGAGGGTGGTTGACATGTGGCAAATATTAAGAGATGACTAATACTTTTGAACAAGCCTATTGTATTGCCAATTGTGTTTACTGGTGTCATTGTGTCGCCTCTGTAAGGCGGCGTGGACAAGAGCATGTCAGAATCAGAAAAATGTTATGATCGTCAATTGTATTCCCAATTGTGTTTACTGGTGTCGGTGTGTCAACTCTGAAAGGTGGTGCGGGCAGGGACTTGACAGATGCAGGACGAATGTAATCATCATCGATCGTGTTCCCAATTGTGTTTACTGGTGTCATTTTGTCGCCTCTGTAAGGCGGCGTGGACAAGAACATGTCAGAATCGGAAAAATGTTATGATCGTTAATTGTATTCCCAATTGTGTTTACTGGTGTCGGTGTGTCAACTCTGTAAGGTGGTGTGGGCAGGGACATGACAGATGCAGGATGAATGTAATCATCATCAATTGTGTTCCCAATTGTGTTTACTGGAGTCTTAGTGTCAACTCTGTAAGGTAGTGCGGGCACAGACATGTCAGATGCAGGACGATTGTAATCATCATCGATTGTGTTCCCAATCTGTCTATCTATCTGTCTGTCTGGCACAGTCCAGGGAGTAGCCAATTTGCCACATGAGGTGGTGTGAACAGGAACATGTCGGATGCTTGTTTGTATTTATTTCTGTCTATCTATCTGTCTGTCTGGTACAGTACAGGGGTTAACCGATTAGACTAAATGGACTGCCCTGTAAGATGGTGTAAACAGGAACATGTCACATGCATGCATGCCTGTCTTTTTGTCTATCTATCTATCTGTCTGTCTGGTACAGTACAGGGGTTAACCGATTAGACTAAATGGACTGCCCTGTAAGATGGTGTAAACAGGAACATGTCACATGCATGCATGCCTGTCTTTTTGTCTATCTATCTGTCTGACAGGTACAGTACAGGGGTTAACCGATTAGACTAAATGGACTGCCCTGTAAGATGGTGTAAACAGGAACATGTCACATGCATGCATGCCTGTCTTTTTGTCTATCTATCTGTCTGACAGGTACAGTACAGGGGTTAACCGATTAGACTAAATGGACTGCCCTGTAAGATGGTGTAAACAGGAACATGTCACATGCATGCATGCCTGTCTTTTTGTCTATCTATCTGTCTGACAGGTACAGTACAGGGGTTAACCGATTAGACTAAATGGACTGCCCTGTAAGATGGTGTGAACAGGAACAAGTCAGAAATATGTCTGTATGTTGGTTGGTTTTCTGTAAGGTGGTGTGAACAGGAACATGCCTGATGCGTGTCTGTTTTCTATCTGTCTGGCTGGCACAGCCCAGGGGGTAGCCAATTAGACTAAATGGACTGCCCTGTAAGTAGGTGTGAACAGGAACATGTCAGATACATGCATGCCTGTCTTTTTGTCTATCTATCTGTCTGGCAGGCACAGTACAGGGGGTAGCCAATTAGACTATATGGACTGCCCCGTAAGATGGTGTGAACAGGAACATGTCAGATACATGTCTGTAAGTCTGTCTGCAAGTCTGTCTATCTATCTGTCTGGCTGGCACAGTCCAGGGGTTACACAATTAGACTTAAGGGTAAGGTGGTGTGACCAGTAACATGCCATATGCATGTATTTCTGTAGGTCTTTCCATTCTTCTTGTGTCTTTCTGTCTATCTATCTGTCTGGCTGGCACAGTCCAGGGGGTAACCAATTAGGCTAAAGGGACTTTTCTTGAAGGTGGTGTGAACAGTGTCATGCCTGATGCGTGTCTGTATTTTATCTGTCTGGCCGGCACAGTCCAGGGGGGAGCCAGTTAGACTAAATGGACTGCCCTGGAATACGGTGTGAACAGGAACATGTCAGAAATATGTCTGTATGTTGGTTGGTTTTCTGTAAGGTGGTGTGAACAGGAACATGCCTGATGCGTGTCTGTATTCTATCTGTCTGGCCGGCACAGCCCAGGGGGTAGCCAGTTAGACTAAATGGAATGCCCTGTAAGGTGGTGTGAATAGGAACATGTCGGATGTCTGCCTGTCGTTCTTTCTGGCTTCCAGTGGTACACAACTAAGGTGAGGTCAAGATGAACAGTAAACATGAACAATAAAGTTAAAATTAGGAATCAGTCATATAGTTAAACCTGTGATACAGAAAGTACATCAAGGTACATTCAGCCATCTAACTACAACCTACTGTCCGTCCGTCCGTCCATCCGTCCGTCTGCCTGTTTGTTAGTCTATCTGTTTGTCTGTCTGTCTGGCACAGTCCAGTTTTTTTTTTTTTTTTTAAGTTGTGAAAGGCCTTTCACCCCAGGAGGTGGGTCTCCCGACACAAACCAGCGACACCGTGGATTCATTTCGAATGGGGGTAACCACTCGTACAAAAGAGTAGGCGCACTGTGTTGACCCGGAAATGCCTGACTTCATACGAAAGGGCATTTATTCACAAGTTCACCCATCCGTGTGAATATTCGAATGGGGGTAGCCAGTGTCTCATTTTTCGACGACGCGTCGCCATTCCGTCGCCATTCCGTGGAATGCTACACCCCCCAGACCCCCCGATATCGGGACGCGCTGCCCCCCGACCCCCCCAGGCTCCAAACTTCGCGCTCCGCCATGCGATGGCTACGCAACTATACTGAAATCAGGGTTGTGTAGCCCAAGCAGCTACTCAAACTGGACTACAGAAATAGGAAATAAAAAACACAGGCCACTTCAGCTAAAGGAACTTGCCCAACCTGAAATGATCAAGACCACCAATAGTAGTACACTGAGTTGTACAGTCAAGTAAACCAATAGCAGTACACTGAGTGGTACAGTTAAGTTAACCACTCACCTCTGTTGTTACTCCTACTAGCCTCAGAGCCTTACTAGCCTCAAAATCACCAATAGCAGTACACTTAGTGGTACAGTCAAGAAACCACTCATCTCAGTTGTAACTCCTACTAGCCTCAGAGCCTTACTAGCCTGAAGATCACCAAATGCGGTACACTGAGTGGTACAGCCAAGTAAACCACTCACCTCTGTTGTTAATCCTACTAGCCTCAGAGCCTTACTAGCCTCAGAGATGTCAACCACGCTTGGCAACTTCTCTGGTGCCTTTGGGGACACTTGATTTACACAGTTGCCTGAGAGAGTGGAAATGATGGGGTGTGTGGTGGGGTGTGAGTACTTGTGTGTATGTGTGGTGGGTGTGGGTGGGTGGGTGGGCGGAGTGTGTGTGTGTGTGTGGTGGGTGGGTGGGTTGAGTTGGGTGGTAGAAAGTAGTGCGTGTGTGGTGGATGTGAGTGGTAGTGAGTACTTGTGTGTATGCGTGCGGTGTGTGTGTGTGAGAGAGAGTGAGTATGTGTGAGTGGAATGGTTTAGGTGGGGAGGCATTTGAATCAGGAGCACTGCTTCTTTTTGGGTATACACGTAGCAGCTTCTGGGCAGCTCCCTTTGCCCGCCCTTGGGCCGATCAGAAGCTAGCTTGTGTGCCTGACAGCTGATATGCCAGTCACTTTGATGCAGCTGAAAACTTTTGGGCTTGAATGAGTGGCTGGCTGATGGAGCTGACTGGAAGCTGCCATGAGTAGCCCCCTAAACAAACAGTGATCAAGAAGGAGCATGGGAGCAGTTGCAGTAGCTGGCACAGGTTATCTTTTTCAGCTTTCTATAGGTCCGGTTGTGAAGCAAAGGTTGCGACGGGCCGTTCAGGGCTAGCGCATCGCACTGTGGTCGCACCTAGTTGCTAAAATTGTCAGAGGACGCAAAGAGATGCTCAATTTGCCACCTGCCTCCCTGCCCCCCAGGCTTCACATTGGGAAAATCTGTTTGTTGTATTAGTCTGTCCAGTTGAGGTAGGAGACCGCTCACCACCCGCAAACAACGGGCTCCCTTAACACCACGCCCCACCAGCAGGGATTTTTATTTCCGCTATATATAGCGATCGCTAGTTTTGACCCCGTTTTAGCAAAATTATTGCTATACAAAAAAAGAAAAAAAAAGGTTTTTGTTTTGCCCTCAATGGCCCTGACAAGCTATAAAAAGCTACAGAAAGCACTGAAACGCTGTCCCTGGAGGAGGCCTGAAACCATAAAGCTAGAAGAAACCCACTTTCTTGTTTGAAAAATAAATCACTGCCCACTAGTTTTAGTCAGACATGCCCCCTTGAACCCCACAAAGCACAAAGCGCACAGTAGTGATATTTTTTTCAAATCTGAAAGTGGGTTTCTTCTAGCTTAATGTTTTCAGGCCTCCTCCAGGGACAGCGTTTGAGTGCTTTCTATAGCTTTTCCTAGCTTTTGGGGGCCATTTAGGGCACACAAAAAAAAAACTTTTTTTTTCTTATTCTTTTTTTATAGCGATAATTTCGCTGAAACAGGGTCAAAACTAGCAATCGCTATATGTAGCGGAAATAAAAATCCCTGGCGCACAGCCCAAGGACAGCGCATAGAAGTGGGGCACACCGAGTCGCCCAATTTGCGACGTGTCGCATGGAAACAATAGTGTTATGCGTCTACCTTGGCCAGATGATTTGGGAGGGGCGATCGCCCTCTCGGGGGCACTTCTGCGGTTCAACTCTGTCTTCCCAAGTACCGCTGTAGGCTGAGAGCCTGAAGCGCCTGTTTTACAGAGGCGTGCCTCATGCTTCACCGCACTATTAGGGAGCAAGCTGCCCAAGCCGCTGCCTTTTGCTGGCCATGAGGTTGAGCTTGGGGGGGGCAGGGCCAGGCCCCCCAAAACAGGGGGCGTAGCCTGCTGGCCCTCCGTGGGGGGCTTGTGTGATTCAGGGACATGGACGTTGTTACTGTACGAGGTTGTCTTGTCAGCAGTCTGAGCAGCCACGACGTCCTTCACAATATGGTCTCCGGTGAAGAGGATAAGGGGCTTGCCACGCCAGGTAGGCACATCCAATTGGGCAAACGTCTCCTGGCTCAAAAGCACCTGGGGGGGGGGGGGGGGGGGGTAGGAGCAGAGACAGAGTTGAGTTGAGTTTATAGTTGAGATCAGTGTAGGAGGCTTGATATGCAAGGTGGGCATATCCAACTGGGAAAATGTCTTCCTTGCTCGACAGCACCTACAGGGGGGAGGGGGGGGGGGGGGGGGGGGGGGGGGGGGGGTAGAGCAGATACAGAGTTGAGTTGAGTTGAGTTTATATGTCAGATCAGTGGAAGAGGCTTGGTATGCAAGGTGGGCACATCCAACTGGGCAAATGTCTTCCTTGCTCGACAGCGCATACAGGGGGGGGGGGGGGGGGGGGGGGGGATAGAGCAGATACAGAGTTTAGTCGACTTGAGTTGATCATTGAGTTCCCAGCCCATTTGCTTTCACTGGGTCCGACAGCCCCAGCCACAGCTCCAGCCCCACCAGCGTCCCCAGCAGACCCCCACGCCCAGATTGGCTCAGAACCCCATTACCCCTCCAGCAACACCCTAGCAGACCCCCGTCACTTGAATAGACCCCCATAGCAGGCAGACTTGACCCCCATGAGCAGAGGCCTCGACTGCCTTTTCCAAGGCCAGGGCGTAGCCCCCATAGCCCCCTGAAGGGACAACCCACCAGGCCCCATAGCAAGCTCACCTGGCCCCCATGGGCAGAGGCCTCGACCGCCTTTGCCATGGCCAGGGCATAGCCCCCATAGCCCACCCTCCCCGACGTCCCATTCGCGGATATGTCCACCAGGCGAAGCCCCCCCGAGTGGATCCCTATTCGGACCCTCAGACCACGGAAGGCCATCTCAACAGAGGAGGCCTGCCCCTTCTCACGCTCCTCATTAATGATCTGGGTAGCCTCTGCTTCAGTTACTCGGCGCCAGCCCAAAGCGAGCCCATGGTATAGACTGATCCCTTTATCCGTTTCATCTGTGTGCGAGGGTGGGTCCAGGAGCAGCTGGGTTCCCCGGAGTGTGCGAATCGCGGTGCTAACTTGGCTGGGCTTGGTCTCTGGGGCGAGAGGAGTTGGAATTGGAGGGGGGGGGGGGGGGGGGGTGAGGTGTTGGGAGGGGGCAGGGAAAGGGGTGGGGGGGGGAGGGAGGGGGGAGGGGGGGAAGAGGGCAGGGGGCAGGGGCAAGGGCTGAAAGGGGCAAGGGGAGAGGGGGAAGGGAAAACGAGTAAGAAACGGAGTTTGAGGTGGGAGGAAGGAGCGGGGGAGTGGGTGCACAGGGTAAGCGGATGCGGGCGTGGGGCGTGGGAAGCGAGGGAGTGTGCATGGTTGTATGTGTGTGTAAATGTGTATGCGTGTGCATCTGTATATATGTGCATGTGCATTTGTACATGTATGTGTGTGCATGTATATCGATATGTGCATGTGTAGGTGTCGGTGTAGGTGCATGCGTGTGTGTACGTGCGTGTGTGTGTGTGTGTGTGCAAACGTGTTTTCAGCCAAGTCTACCTCCTCGAAGGGGATTGTGCTCATCAATCTGTGACAGACTGTTGGCGCGTGGGCCTAATGTTTCCACAACATGCGGAGATGGGCCATCCTCTTCATCAGAGCCACTTTTGGAGGTTGAAAGGGTTGTCGTTTGCGCCCTGTAGCCAGCAGTGGGGGTAGGGGTAGGAGTCAGGCAAAAGGGGCAAGAGGGAAAGGAGGGCAGGAGGGGAGGCAGGCAGTAGGGATAGGAGGGTAGGAGGGGTAGGAGGGGTAAGAGAGGTAAGGGTAAGAGGGGTAGGAGTCATTGGCACCCTGTTGCAAGTAGTGGGGGAAGGAGCCAGGCAAAAGGAGCAGGAGTGGTAGGAGGGTAAGAGTCATGCAAAAGGGGCAGGAGGGGTAGGAGGGGAAGGAGGGGAGGCAGGTAGTAGGGGTAGGAGGGTAGGAGGGATAAGAGGGGTAGGAATGGTAGGAGGGGTAGGAGTCATTGGCACCCTGTAGGAAGTAGTGGGGGTAGGAGCCAGGCAAAAGGAGCAGGAGTGGTAGGAGGGTCAGAAGGGGAGGCAGGCAGTGGGGGTAGGAGGGTCAGAGCCAGGCAAAAGGGGCAGATGGGGTAGGAAGGGGAAGAGGGGAGGCAGGCAGTAGGGGTAGGAGGGTAAGAGTCATGCAGAAGGGGCAGGAGGGGTAGGAGGGGAGGCAGGCAGTAGGGTTATGAGGGGAGGCAGGCAGTAGGGTTATGAGGGGAGGCAGGCAGTAGGGGTAGGAGGGTAGGAGGGATAACAGGGGTAGGAATGGTAGGAGGGGTAGGAGTCAGGCAAAAGGGGCAGTAGGGGTAGGAGGGTAGGAGGGATAAGAGGGGTAGGAATGGTAGGAGGGGTAGGATGGGTAGGAGTCATTGGCACCCTGTAGCAAGCAGTGGAGGTAGGAGTCAGGCAAAAGGGGCAGTAGAGGTAGGAGGGGAGGCGAGCGGTAGGGGTAGGAGGGGTAGGGGGGGGGGTAAGAGGGGTAGGAGTCATCGGCAACCAGTAGCAAGCACTGGGGCAGGCCTTGGAAAGTGAACACTGTTACGCCTTGCCATGGGGCATGAAGTAGAAGGAGCTGTCCCATTTGATAGCAACTGGGGAAGGTTTTGCCATGCAGACCTCTATCGAGCTCAAACTACCGTGAAACAACACGGAGGAAATGCATCGGCCTCTTTCAAGGCGGCAGGTTGGAAACCGTGAAACTAGCATCAGGTTCAAACCCACAATGGGGGGCACACCTTGCTTTATTACTTGTCAATGACTCTAATATGATAACGTTAATAAAACCTGACTCATTTAGAGGATGGAGACATTATGTTACATTTATGAATATATGTGAGAAGACACGTGAAGTTAATGTTAATATTAAGGTAAAAGTTAACATTATGTGAATAGCACATAATCCAAGCCCCTTGCATACGTTAATGTTTAAGTTAGCGTTATGTGTATATCACGAACTCCGAGCCCCTGTCCTTTAACATATGTTGGGGTTTAAGTTCACCAGTGCTTGTTTCTCATGTAGCAGCTTCTAGATAGCGCCTTTTCCCACCCTTAGGCCAAACCTGGAGCTAGATAGTACTTCTTGAAGCTGACATGGCGGGCATTCATCTGCAGCTGAAAGTCTTGGGTTTTCCCCAATGGATGGCGAATGGAGCTGGGTGGAAGCTGCCATGTGTAGCCCACCAAAGATAGAAGCAAACATCTCCTCACCATATATTGCCACTGTTTTTCTTTTCAGCTACGTGCTACAGCTTCTATGCAGGTCCCTGAGCCAGCTGTTTGGCCAAACCCAAATATCTGAGCAATGCTGGACAGCCGATGACATCAGCTTCCAGGTGCACGAACTTCAATAGCCAGCCAAAGGAACTGCCCCCCCCCCCAAAAATATAGTCTCTTGCATACACCAATCAACACCGCCGCCCCAATGCGGGTCAAACAAAACTCCCACACAGTCTTGTGCTTAAGTATTGAGGCATGGTGATGTGCTTAGCCAGAACGTGTCCTCAGGTACCTGCTCTTGGGCCCAGAGCAGAACAGAGCAGAGCAGGGGGTGCTTTTATTGAAGGAGCTTTTGTTGAAGGAGTTGTATTGAAGGTGCTTTTATCTAGATGCCTATATTTATGGTGCTACTTGCTTTCGGGCCTGGGGCTGCAGAGCTGAGCAGTGAGCATAGCAGGGAGTACTTGCATACAAAGTGCTTTATATTCAAGGTATTTTGTTATTGACGGTACTTGCGAGGGGGGGGGGCAAGACAAAATATTTCGTTCCGCATGTTCAAAATGGATAGAGAACCGCGAGGGCGGCCGAGATAGAGGGGGGGGGGGAGGGGGTCTGACCGTTTCCCAACTTTATCTGTACTCCATGTAACTTTCTTGCCAGTACAATATTTTTAGTGTTCAGTACACCATTGATAAGGGCTCGAGGAGACAAGTATGAATCTGCAACCGTTAGTCGGTTATACCCAGTGTGTAATAATGCCAGGCTGGAAGTCAACTATACCTTCGCACCCAGCGTCGCACGAGCGGCAGTTAGACTGAAAAACGTGCGAGCACAACAAGTCCGTATGCGCGTCCTGAATTCTGATCCCTGACGAGGTTCCTTAAGCAGTGGAGCCTGGGGTCTAGCCCCCCCCCTACACACACACACACACACTCCTCCCCAAACACACACCATCACCCCCACCCACCCCCACCACACCCGAGCAGACCCTCAGGCTACGGAATACCATTTCAGTCAATTAACATGATATTCAAATGAAAAAATCACCAGATTTTTGGAAGAAGGGATTACACCACTTAAAATAAGTGTAAGGCCGTCCGTCACAAACAACATTTTCAGGCTTCATGAAATACATACTAAAACTTGAACATTCTATATTTGAGATGAATTATATGACTTATTTATACCGGACAAATTCTCACCAGAGCACATACGAGCATCAAAATTGAAGAAAAGGAGCTAAGATTTGTGTTTTCTTAGCCCAAAGCTACAATTACTGGGTAACATTTTTTAACATTTCAAATTTGTACAATCCAAACATGTGAGCATACATAGGTTTGGGACCAGAATTGTCGTCAAAAAATCGAGGCCAAATATGTAAGCATCACGATGGTCAAAACATTCCCCTAGGGCACTAAAGCTATAATTAGCACATGGAGCTCACTTCAGGGCGGTGTGTGGGGTGGGCAGGGGTGGGCCACGCCAATTCTTGTCTTAAAATATTTATGTCTTAAAATATAGCCAATCTACATATATGCAATGCATGACATTTCAGGAACGTTCAATACTGCTTGAAAATAAACAACCCTTCAAAAACTCCCTTTTTCGTCACTTTATAGTCAACAATGCTACAGCATCCATTGATTCAATGAAATTAAGGTACATTAAATGTAATTAAATTTAATTAAAATTAATGAATTAAAATTAATTGATTAAAATTAAGGTACATCAAATGCAACTAAATTAAGTCCGATTCGAATTGATAAAATCCAAAGCAATTAAATGCATTCAAATAACGTTGATTGAAATGAAGGAAATTAAACCGAATTAAAAAAACAACATTAAATCAAATTAAAATAAATATAACTAAGAATTGTCTTCATTTCATCCGGGAAGCGCCTCAAGGCACCCTTCATAATGATAAACAGATAAATGACGCCTTCAGTCCCTTTCATACCTGGGTGATCTCCACCAAGGGCGCAGACTACTGAGCTACCCAAGAAAGTTGTGAAGTACTAAAAACTGAATAACATTGTCCACACTTTTTTGTTTTGTTGATTGGTTGGGAAGGCCTTGGCAAGATGATGCTCATGGACCCCCTTTTCACTACTGCCTGGGCATCCAGATATGAAGTCTCGGGGGGGGGGGGGGGGGGGGGGGGGGGGTCCAGGGGTGAAAATAACAACTTCCGATCATCCGGTCTGCCAACATTATTCTTGCCCCCCCCTGGGTACTTGTATTTTAAGTGATTTATTGAAGGTGCCTATATTTAAAGTGCTTCTTGCTTTGGGACCTGGGGCCTGGGCCAGGTAAACTGTTTGGCTATTAGGACTTCCATAGATTTAACACCTCTTAGCAAGCCTCAATAAGCTTTTTTGCAAAGCCCCCCCTTCTGGGAGGTGAGAGCTCCCAGATTCACCTCGTTGTCTGTCTGAGCGACCAGCTGACCAAAAATCAGAAGCCTGACACGTCAGCCAACTGTCTCACAACTAACAGGCCAGCTCCATTTCGTTGCCACTTGCCTGACGTACCTTTGCCATCACTCTCCGCCAATTTTCCGCTTCACTTCCGTTGCTGCATACCACTTCTCATTTTTAGCCCTTCCTGACATGGTTGGGCAAGTCCCTTTAGCCTATTTTTCTTACCCCTGGACTGTAATATACAGTCACATACACAAGCCTCACCTCTGCAAAGACTTAACGATGGCTTCCTTGACGGATTGTCCGAAGGAAGAGCTGCCTTCATCATCATCATGGACTGGAGAAGGTCAAATAGGCACAAGGCAGTCATTCAGATGTGCTGCATACTCAGCATAGTAATACATGCACGCAAAATGCATAATGCACACTCAGCAAAGTAACGCATATGCCATTGAGTACTAGAGCTAGAGCTAGAGCAGCCATTCAGGGATTTGCCGCATTCCGGTACTCAGCAAAGTAATGCATAGGCCATACAGTACTTAACAAGAGGAAGAGCAAGAGCAAGAGCAAGTGCAAGAGTAGGAGCAAAAGCAGCCATTCAGGGATTTGCTGCATACCGGTACTCAGCAAAGTAATGCATAGGCCACACAGTACTATAGCAACTTTTAGTGTATGGTATTTGCCATGCGATGGCTATGCAACAATCCTGAAATCAGGCTTGAGAAGCTCAAGTAGCTACTAAACCTGGCATACATAAATCTGAAAGAAAAACACTGCCCACTCTGCGACCCCATCATCTAACTACTACCCTCTACCCCCCCACCCCCACCCCACCCACATCTCGTAAATAAAGAAAATACAATAAATGGTACTCCTTACTATGGGGCACGCGGATGAGGGGGGCAGCCAGTTTGCTTGAACTGGGGCCAACCACCAATCTACATTGCATACTCTAGATCATACCGTTGAGTTGGGTGGGGCTTGTAGATTGGCCTTTCTTCATCCAGCGGGGATCTTTGCTGTGCCTCCTAACCATGTCTGTCTGAGGGCTTTCATTCCATGAAGAATGGAAGTTTACGCTTAGGCTCTTTGTCGTAACAGCAACTAGTGCACTCAAGAAGCTTGATGACATCCGTCTGGGAGCGGCATTGTCAACAGGAGGGTCGCTGCAAGAATAAGGGTTTAAACAACCAGCAGTTAGTCTGGATGTAATCAGGAAGCCCAGTGTATTCTTCGGTGTAGGAGCGGCTTTGTAAACAGGGGGCTTGCTGCAGGAATATAGGGTCTGAACAACCAGCAGATAGTCTGGATGTAATCAAGAAGCCCAGTGTATTCCGTGATGTAGGAGAGGCACTGTAAACAGGGGGGTTGCTGCAAGGATAGAGGGTTTGGGCAGCTGTCTGCCTACTGCATGCACTGACCTGTTAGCCTATCCCATGTGCTGATGCGCTGATTCTCAAATGCGCTGGATTGTTACATGGTTTTCAACTCTTGGCTGCTCACTGTCTTCTAGTGCCAAATCCCCCTTGCAATACTCAGGGATCCAACTATGCAGATAATACAGTTTTAGGACGTGTACAGCTCTGTTCCGCAAAGCGATGGAAGGGTTTCGTGGGAATTGGATCATAAAACTGCAAGCTGCACATTTATGGTAATCAGATTTTTCAGTTCAGTAAGTGCGTCTCCTGGTAGCTTTCTGGTTTTAAGCCTCCTCCAGGGATCAGGGTACTACATGATGCACGCAATAGCGCGCAATAGCGCTACCGCGCAAGGTTTGGGAACCGGACCGCGCGATTGATACACATTTAAAAACCCCCTTTGGGTGAAGAGCAGATTTCCTTTCAGTTTCGTCTAAAGCGCAACCCAAAAAGAGGCAGTTGCGTTAACCCAAAATGACATGTAATACCCTGCAGGGGATAGCCTCCTGGTAGCTTCAGTAAAAAACCAATTCCTGGTGCTATTACAAATAATGTTAACAAGCATTAACATATTTGGTCCTCCAAAAGTCTCAAGGATACACAGTTAGTGAGCTTCACAATGCCAGACACCGCATTCTTGGGCAGGAACCAAAGGAATAACATCAGTGGAGCACTGTCTGGGTCCACATCCAGGAGCTCAAAATGCCTCAGCCTTCCAGGCCCTGGCTCAGTAGCCAGCAGCCATTCTCTGGCAATTTGGAATATAAGGTCCCCAGAAAGTTGCAAGGATACACATGCACGTATTTTTGTTTTGAGTCCAGGGGGGGCCATACAAACTTGTCTAACCTCAACATCAGGAAAGGCAGTTTAAGGAAGAAGGATACGTATTGAGCATGCATTGCAGCACTTGTTTTAGTATATATTATATATGTCTTGCACAATTATGTTTTGTTATATATATATATATATATATATATATATATATATATATAATATATATAAAGAAATCATGGTCGTGGTCGTGGTCGCGGTCGTGGTCGCGGTCGTGGCGGTGTCATCATCGCGTACCCACGTGCCATGGGCGTGCGAAGTGTAACCGACTTGCAACCGACTTTCCGTACACCCAAGTCTTCGCCCAGAGATTTCAATTGCCGAAACAGCAGATGCGCTAAGCTATGCGCGCGCGCTCATTTCATGTCCACAACTACCTCCTATACTGCGACTGCAATGAATTGCAATGAAATGAGTGAGGAGATCCTCTCCTCGGAGGTCATTTGCTGACCCTCAGATCGCTTTGCACGGCGCTCGGAATAATAGTTTTCAGTGTATTGCTTCACGGAGCGACGTGCGGCTCATGCTCTAGAACTTTCACTTCGGCTCATGATTCGGCTGGCCCTTGACTTTCACTTGGCTCACGCATGTGCACTTCTTTCTTCATCTCAGCATTACATTCGTCATCGCATTATGCTATCACATAGCCTGAGTCGCTATCACATTGCCTGATTCTTGATTGGAGGTAGTTGACTTCCATTCTCCAGCCTTTCTGCAGGCTCTATTGATAAATTCATC
This sequence comes from Chlamydomonas sp. ICE-L, assembly GCA_013435795.1. Lineage (NCBI taxonomy): Eukaryota > Viridiplantae > Chlorophyta > Chlorophyceae > Chlamydomonadales > Chlamydomonadaceae > Chlamydomonas > Chlamydomonas sp. ICE-L. Next base: position 163,033 of record JACBWV010000306.1, read on the forward strand.
TTGCTGCGAGCTTAGACACAGGCGCGGCTCATGGTATCTCTGCACGATCTAAGTCCCTGCAACCCTGTGACGTTCTCCCGACGTCCAACTTCCTTCTTGCTGCGTGCTCCTTGCACCGCGTGCAATACCTTCAAGATCTTCCCCCCCACCCCACACCACTCACACCCTGCAACGATAAGGTTATTTTCGCGCTGAGCTGTAGCGAGTGTGTGACAGAGTTGACCGAGCGAAGGCCCTTTCGGGAAACAGCTTGCACGCCCAACTAAGTATCTATGCGCAAAGAGGAAGCTACAGGTAAGCCCCTCTGCTCTCGCGCAATTCCGATCTTTCAAGCTGAGTCTGAAACTGCGCAGACGTTCGTTTGCAATTTCCAAAAGTCTTCGCATTTCCGCGTCGTCTGACGAAACGTCTAAACGTCTGCGCGATTTCGAACTCAGCTGGAAACATCATAATCGCTTCTGTTAAACCCATCTGCTAAAGTGGCCGAGAGAAGATCAGATTAATGGGAACGGAGAAGCAGGGGAAGTGCGTGGGTGTTGGCGGGTAAAGGGGTGAGGCAAATTTGAGATTGGGCCTGGATCGAGGTTTGGGCAGAGTGGGGACTGTGTGTGGGGGGGGGAGGGGGGGGGGGGGGGGATGCATGGGGAGGGATTAGTGTGTGGTTAGTTGATGCTGGGGGGGGGGGGGGGGGGGGGGGGGGGGCAGATGCGTCAGCATTTGAAGTGGGGGAAACATGATGACTGTGTTTATGAGAGGGGTGGAGGTGAGGACAAATGTGTAGCCCATTCTGTAACCCAGCCTCACGGGCACCCTATTATGATTGGGGTAGGGGGGGTAGGGGTGATGTGTGTCTGTGTGGCCACCGGCCACACGGGCTACCGTACTATATATGTATATATATATATATATATATATATATATATATATATATACGAGGGGAAGGCAAGAATAAAGTTTGCACCACCCACCTACCCCCCCCCTCCCCGAGGCTTCATATCTGGACACACAGACAGTATTGCCAAGTGAAAGGGGGGTCCAGGAGCATCATCTCGCCAAGGCCTTTCCAACCATACAACAAAAAATAAAAATTAGGACAAAGTAACTCAGTTCTTAGTATGTTTACAACTTTTTGGGGGTGGCTCAGTAGTCCGCGCACTTGGAGGAGATCACCCAGGTATGAAAAGGACTGAAGGCGATATTTATCTGTGCAACTATCATTATCATTATCATGGTTTAATTTACTCAAATTGTATTTTGGAGCCTGAGGGTCTGCTCGGGTGTTGTGTGTGTGTGTGTGTGTGTGATGGTGTGTGTGTGATGGTGTGTGTGTGTGATGGTGTGTGTGGTGTGTGTGGGGAAGAGGGTGTGTGTGTGTGTGTGGGGGGGGGGGGGGGGGGGGGGGGGTAGGGGGGGGGGCTAGACCCTAGGCTCGACTGGTTTAGGAACCTCGTCAGAGACCAGAATTCAGAACGCACATACAAAGGCGTTGCGGATGCGCCTTTTTCAGCCCAACTACCGCTCGTGCAACGCTGGGCGCGAAGGTGTAGGTGACATCCAGCCTGGATGTGCCTTTCAGGGCACCCACCAATTACACACTGGCTGTAACCGACTAGCGGTTGCAGATTCGTACTCTTCATGTCGAGCCCTTCTTGATGGTGTTCTTAACCCTCAAAAAATCGCACTGGCAAGACAGTTACTTGAAGTACAAATATAGTCGTGAAAACGGTAGGAGCCCCTCCCCCCCCCCCCCCCCCCCCCCCCCCCCATCTCGGCCGCCCGTGGGTGTATTGACATGATTTTGTTTATCGACTATTGCTCGCGGTTCTCTATCCATATCAAACATGTGGTACGATTTTTTCTTGGCCCCCCCCCCTCGTATATATTTAAAGGGCGCTTGGAGGCGCGTCCCAAATGAAAATGCTACAAGTAATCATGGATTTGATTTAATTTGATTTAATTCGACTTCATTTGATTTGAATTGGATTTAATTGGAATGCATTTGGTTCAATTTGGTTTAATTGTTTAATGCTATAACTTGTTGCGACAGTCTGAATTATTCATATGTGGTAGGTGCATAGGTTGACTGCAACCTACTGGAAATTCGTAGTGTGCTGTGAGATATTGATGATCAAAGCAGGTGTTTGGAAATGCGAACACCCCATAAACGTGAGTCGTGTGAAGTTTGGTGCCTTGTGGCATACCCAGCACTACCATCAGAACCGTGTTTGGCGTTTTATTATGATCATAAATGGTATATGAATAGGTATACATGTTGATTACAACTTGACTCAAAGTAGGACGTGAGATATCGATGATCCAAGTTGGTGTTTGGAAACGCTTACACCCCATAAACGTGAATCATGTGAAGTTTGGTGCGGTGTGGCATATCTATAACTTCGATCAGAACTGTTGGCATTTTAGTATGATAACATATGATATATTAGTAGGTCTATATGTTGATTACAACGTGATTCGAAGTAAGACGTGAGATATTGATGTGCTATGTATGTGTTTGGAAACAAGAACACTCGTGCAAGTGAAGATTGTGGATTATTGGGCGCAAATGTGGTCGCATGTACGTTATTTTAGCGTGTTTGGTCTTGCAATTGTTGTGCGCATACAATTTGACGGTCTCATGACGTAAATGCGATGTTTTGGGGCCCAACCTTAGCTCCTTTTCTTGAATTGTGATGCTCATACGTGCTCTCGTGAGAATATTTCCGGTATCAATAATTGTTATATGTTGCATAATGTTCCGTTTTTTTGTGATTTGAAGTGAAACCTGAAAAAGTTGTTTGTGACACACATGGATCGACGGACATCTTTGACAGGCTAATCCCTCATTTATAAATTTTAATTTCTTAACATATGTATATACATATGTATATGTCTTGCAACTACTGACCACCACTGGAAACCACACCCCTCAAAACGTTATCTGTTATATATAATACTGTTGTATAACTTACCCGACCTTCAGAAAATGCACAACACCCAAACTTGCCCAAACATGTCCAAGTCCTGCCCAACCTCCCTAACATGCCCAACACCCAAACTTGCCCAAACATGTCCAAGTCCTGCCCAACCTCCCTAACTTGCCCAACACCCAAACTTGCCCAAACATGTCCAAGTCCTGCCCAACCTCCCTAACTTGCCCAACACCCAAACTTGCCCAAACATGTCCAAGTCCTGCCCAACCTCCCTAACTTGCCCAACACCCAAACTTGCCCAAACATGTTCAAGTCCTGCCCAACCTCCCTAACTTGCCCAACACCCAAACTTGCCCAAACATGCCCATGTCCTGCCCAACCTCCCAAACTTGCCCAACTCCCAAACTTGCCTAACCTTCAAGACCTGCCCAACAGGAAACAACAGGAGAGGCAGTTTAAGAAACAAGAATGCTTACTGCACATGTCCACCACCACCACTGAAGGTTCTAGTCAGACTGCTGATTGCATTCTGTGGCGCATCCACTATATTGAATACCCACGGTCTCTCCTCGGGAACCGGCAGCTCAGTACTTCGGTTGGACCCAACGAAGCTCCTTTCACTTTGGATGGTGGACAGGGCCCTCTGCACTGGTGGCCCGACCTGGAGGAGTGAAGTAGTGCACAAGGATTCATTACATTACACCACATTACATTATGTTGCATTGCATTACATTGCATTACATTGCATTACATTCCACATTACAGCACTGGCTGCTGTACTGGCGGCCCACCCTGGAGAAGTGAAGTAGTGCACAAGGATTCATTACATTACATTCCAGATAACTGTACTGCCGGCTGCACTGGCGGCCCACCCTGGAGAAGGGAAGTAGTGCACATGGATTCATTACATTACATTCCAGATAACTGTACTGCCGGCTGCACTGGCGGCCCACCCTTGAGAAGGGAAGGAGTGCACAGGGATTACATCACATGTTATTACATTACATTACATCACATGTTATTACATTACATCACATGTTATTACATTACATCACATGTTATTACATTACATTACATCACATGTTATTACATTACATCACATCACATGTTATTACATTACATTACATCACATGTTATTACATTACATTACATCACATGTTATTACATTACATTACATCACATGTTATTACATTACATTACATCAAATGTTATTACATTATATTACATCACATGTTATTACATTACATTACATCACATCTTATTACATTACATATTAAACGTTACACAGCCTGAAGCTCTTTTCATAAGAGTACTGCACATGGATTAATAATAATACATTGCATTACAATACATTACATCACTGTGCATTACAATACATATAGCCCCTTTCAGTGATATCCAATGGTCTAGTGGTAGACCAGATCGCTTGAGGATGAAGAGTCGGGGGTTCGACTCCCCCTTCGGTCGCTCTTGGGGTTGCAGGTCGTTGTCAACTGCGATAGTAGCTAGTCCAGTTGAGGTAGGAGACCGCTCCCCACCCGCGTACGACGGGCTCCCTTAACACCACGCCTCACCAGGCGTTATCATTATCATTACAATACATATTACTTTACACTGCCTGCAGCTCCGAATGCAGGGACTGAGTAAAGGCTGCTGCACTGGCCGCCCACCATGGAGGAGTAAAGTTGTGCACAAGGATTCATAATGTTACATTACATTACATGTTATTATATTACATGTTATTATATTACATTACATGGCACTACATGACATGGCACTGCATTACAATCAACCGTCTTAACAGGTCCTTGCTGGCCAATGACCCCCCCACACACACACCCACACCCACACACCCACGAGCACAAACACACACCATGCCACCCCACCCACCCACATAGATATAAATAAACACAAACCCCTACCTACCTAACTTTAATGGTGAATCTGGCCAAAGAAAAGCCTCACCCACCCACCCACCCCACCCACATGGGTACAAACAAACCCAAACTCCTACCTACCTACCTGCCTACCTACCTACCTACCTAGAATGGTGGATCTTGCCAGAGATAAGTCCCCCCCCCACCCACCCACCCCACCCACATGGATACAAACAAACACTAACCCCTACCTACCTTGAATGGTGAATCCAGCCCTCCTGCATTGGGCGATGGTTGCCAGAGCCACACAACTTCAGCATTCTTGTTGTGGAGAAGAGCTTCAGGCCAGTTGAGGTGCATGAGGGAGACCTGGACATCTGTAGAGAAGCTGACAGCAGCACGCGCCGTGTGGAAGGTGATTATGAAGCTGCGCAAGGAGTGGGGTGGGGGTTGGGGGGGTGGGGGGCATGGTAGTTGTGTGTGTGTGGGGGGGGGTCACATACAGAACAATAAGGGCACATGAGGGAGACATGGGCATTTGTAGAGAAGCTGACTGCAGCACGCGCCGTGTGGAAGGCAATTATGAAGCAGCGCAGGAGGGGGGGGGGGGGGGGGGGGGGGGGCAGGGTAGTTGGTTGGTTCACATATTCGACAATAAGGGCATATTATGTAGACCTGATGGTTTGTTGAGAAGCTGGAAGGCGATAATGAAGCTGCGCAAGCGGGGTGGGGTGGGGAGGGGAGGGGAGGGGAGGGAAGGGGAGAATCCCTCTGTGCAGGATTCATAGCCCAGTGACAGAGCTAAGGAGTGTGAATGCACATGTTCTGAAAGTCAAATGCAGGATACAACAATATCTATACATATCTATTCAACAATAAGAATACTAGACAATATTTAAAACAAGCCTAAGCCAAGCTCCCGTCACCCTCAATGCAGATTGAATGGCAAGAATAGCAAACGACTAAAAAGAAACCGAAGCCAGGTACCTGTTGCCCACTTTGAATATTCAATGACAAGAATATCAGACAAGATTCAAAAGAAGCAAAAGCCAAGTTCATGCCCCCCCCCCCCCCCCCTAGTCTGTGCAGATCCAATGAGAAGAATATCAAACAATAAAAAGAAACCAAAGTCAAGTACCTGTAACCCTCCGTGCAGGATGCATAGCCCTCATGACGGAGCAAGTAGTACGGATGCACTTGTTGTGGTAATGCAATGCGGGATTCAACAATCTGAATATAAAAAAAGATTCAAAAGAAAGCAAAGCCAAGTACCTGTAACCCTCTGTGCAGGATTCATAGCCCTCATGACGGAGCTAAGTAATAAAAATACCCGTGTTGTGTTCATTCAATGCGGGATTCAACAATCTGAATATCAGAAAAGATTCAAAAGAGAGCAAAGCCAAGTACCTGCAACCCTCTGTGCAGGATTCATAGCCCTCATGACGGAGCTAAGTAATAAAAATACCCGTGTTGTGTTCATTCAATGCGGGATTCAACAATCTGTATATCAGAAAAGATTCAAAAGAAAGCAAAGCCAAGTACCTGTAACCCTTTGTGCAGGATTCATAGCCCTCATGACGGAGCAAAGTAGTATGGATGCACTTGTTGTGGTAATGCAATGCGGGATTCAACAATCTGTATAGCATGCAAGATTCAAAAGAAAACAAAGCCAAGTACCTGTCGCCCTCTGTGCAGGATTCATAGCCCTCGTGACGGAGCAAAGTAGTACGGATGCATTTGTTGTGCAGTTGCAAAGCTTCATCCATGACCTCAGATCTGAGAGCCTCCCACAAGTCGGTGCTTGCCTGGATATCAGTCACCACCAGGGTTGTGTTTGGAGAGGCTCCGGGTGGCTCGTTCTTCTGTTGAAAGGTGCGGTGAGGTGGGGTGGGCAGTGGTGGGGTGTGGGGAATGCAGTGGTGGGGTGTGGGGAATGTGGTGGTGGGGTGTGGGGTGAGGTGGGGAATGGTGGGGTGGGGTGTGGGATGGGGTGTGGGGTGTGCGGTCGTGGGGTGTAGGGTGTGCGGTGAGGTGGGGAGTGGTGGGGTGTGGGGTGGGTGTGGGGTGTGCGGTACGGTGGGGAGTGGGGGGGTGTAGGATGGGGTGTGGGGTGTGCGGTGTGGGGTGGTGGGGTGTGGGTGGGCGGTGAGGTGGGGAGTGGTGGGGTGTAGGGTGGGATGGGGGTGGGTTTTAGGGTTTTAGGGTTTCGGGGATTTACTGCCAACATGTACTTCTCACCCGCCTTCCTCTAATCACCATTCTTGAAGTGCGGTTAGATGAGGAACACAAGACCTACTCTAGCAAGAGGACGCCAACCGGTACACTGACAGATGTGATGATGCCCCCTCCCACCTCCACCCCCAATCCACCTCCCCCACCCCCTCACCCTCACCCACCTTCCTGTTGCACCCGTTTGTCTTGCGCCAATAGATGGCGAAGACCAGAGCTATTAAAAGGATGCCAACCAGCACACTGGCGAGTGTGATGATGCCCTCCCCCCCCCCCCCCTCCCCCCCCCCCCCCACACACACACCCTCTCCCACCTCCTCCACTCCCTCACCCACCTTCCTGTTGTACGCTCTCGTCCTGCGCCAAAAGCGCCGATATATGACTAACACCAGAGCAATTAAGAGGACACCGACCACCAAGCAGACCGATGCGATGATAATAGTCTTGGTGTCCGCCGTGCTACTACTGCTCAATGGCGGAGGTAGGTTGATGATATTGAGTCGTGGTGGAGGACCAGGGGCAGCATCCCTGGATGCGTTAATGGAATCTTGGTACATCTGTGGGTTGGGTTGGGTTGGGTTGGGTTGGGTTGGGTTGGGTTGGGTTGGGTTGGGTTGGGTTGGGTTGGGTTGGGTTGGGTTGGGTTGGGTTGGGGTAGGGTTGGGTTGGGTTGGGTTGGTCAGAGTGGGGTAGGGGTTGGTCAGGGTGGGGTAGGGTGTGTTGGTTTGGTTTGATCTGAATATTTTGGTGTGGTTTGGTTTGGTTTGCGTTGGATTGGGCTGGGAAAGTCAGAGGTGAGGGGTGAGGTAGGAATAGGGAGGTGGAAGGTGTGCTTAGAAGGATTGGGGTGAGCATGAGTTGGGAGGGAGGGAAGGAAGAGTTCACTATCTGCAGCAGGGCAACACTGAGCTTGGAAATTGAAAATTGAATTCGGCCTACTGCGCTGCAGCAAGTAGGGAAGTTCTCTACCTCTTCCAAAATGGCACTGAGCATGACTCAGGCACATGGGTGTGTTACATGACTAGTGTTGCCAGTGTAACCTGCTTAGAAATCTGGTTCAAAACCTAGTTCAAAACCTGGTGTTTTAAGGTGTATTTGAAGTAACATGAAATCTCAGTTGTCAAAGAAGGGGTTTCACCCAAGCCCCAGCCCCATCAGGGGCCTAATCCCCCACCCAAAGCATCACACCCAGGCCACATTGGCCCAGCTGCTAAAGTGGCACAGCATGCCCATTGGCGTCCAGACCCCTATGCGACTAGTCCCACACCCCCAGCCCTACAACAGGATACAGTGGAAAGATTGCCTTTGGGTCCAGCCCCCCTCAGGCCCTCGTCACACACCCACAGCCTAACAACAGGCAAAAGTGGCCAAGCATTGCCTTGGTCCAGACCCCCTCGGCCAGTCACACAACAAGGCCACGTGCCCAGCATGCATTTGGTCCCGCCCACCTCAGGACCTAGTCACACACAAAAAGGCAAAGGGGAAAAGAATGACTTGGGCACAGACTCCACCTCAGCGCCTCTAGTCCACACAACCAAAAGCCTCAAACAAAGGCTAAAGTGGCCCAGATGGCATTTGGTCCAGCCAAACTCAGGGAAAGTCACAAACCAAAAGCACACAAAGGCCCAAGTGGCCCAGCATGCATGGGGTCAAGCAACCACTCAGGCTCTCGTACACACCCACAGCCTAAAACCAGGCTACAGTGGCCCAGCATGCCTTGGGTCCAGCCCCCCTCAGGCTAGTCACACACCCACAGCCTCACACCCAGGCCACAGTGGCCCAGCATGCCTGGGGGTCCAGCCCCCCCTCAGGCCTAGTCACACACCCACAGCCTCACACCCAGGCTACAGTGGCCCAGCATGCCTTGGGTCCAGCCCCCCTCAGGCCTAGTCACACACCCACAGCCTCACACCCAGGCTACAGTGGCCCAGCATGCCTTGGGTCCAGCCCCCCTCAGGCCTAGTCACACACCCACAGCCTCACACCCAGGCCACAGTGGCCCAGCATGCCTTGGGTCCAGCCCCCCTCAGGCCTAGTCACACACCCACAGCCTCACACCCAGGCCACAGTGGCCCAGCATGCCTTGGGTCCAGCCCCCTTCAGGCCTAGTCACACACCAACAGCCTCACCCAGGCCACAGTGGCCAGCATGCCCTGGGTCCAGCCCCACAAGACACCAGATTGTGAAACAGATTTTGAACCAGATTTGAATGAAGCAATTATAGAAATTCAGCGGATGATTTGGGTTCAAGGTTTCTGAAGAACCCAGACTTCGTACATGAAATTGAGAATTTGGCCGCGAGAATTCTCGATAATTGGCCTGAGATTCTGAGAACCAAGTCTGAAGTACAAAGTGTGCTTCCCAAATCATCCCCTGAATTGCTATAAACCGGACAACTTCCAAATCAGATTTCGATTCAGATTTAAACTAAACAGATTTCAAACCACATTGCAACTCACCATTTGGATCTTCCTGTCCAATGTTGTTCTCCTTCCCACAGGCGTACCCCCGTACATCCCATCCAAAAATGTACTGAGGGTTGCGTATGCATAAGCCACGCTAGTCTCTAGAAAATCTAGAATTTCCTGCGTGGTATTCTCCATCTCTTTGATCTCTTCGTTGGAAAGAATTAGGAGTTTCCGCGATGTGTCGGTTGCAGATGTGTCAGGTGCAGATGTGTTGGGCGCAGACTCGGTGGCCACCCTGTCAAAAGCCCTTGACATAGCAAGCAGTGTAGTTTTATCGGCCGCCGTGTGCAGAGCTGCCCTTACACCCCATGGGTTGACAACCATGAAGTCTTCAACCTGAGCACATACACATATACACACAGGGAGTTTACTGGGCGCATACACATACACGGAGTTTACACACATATATACACAAAGATATTTTACTGGCCACATTTCCACATTTACACAGGGATTTTCACATTTACACATTTACACAGGGATTTTACAGACATGGCATAGGGATGATATTGGGATTATTATTTATGACATGATCCGGGGTGGGGGTGGGTGTGTGGGTGGGGTGGGGTGGGGTGGGGGGGGGCAGGAAAAAAGCTGCCGCCCCTCATCTTGAAATAGAGCTTATCCTCAGGATCTGATTACAATTTTGTTTTACCCCAAATAAAGTTGAGCAGGAAGTTGGAGGTCTCCAACATTGTTTTGACCCAAATCTTAAATTTGCGATAAATCACGTTTGGGCAACACCATGAAAGATTTAAGAACATAAATGGATAGGGAAAGAAAGATGTTTAGAATCATCCATTTTAGGTGGGGTAGGGGGGTAAGGGGGTGGGGGTGGGGGGGTGGGGGTACAAACTTGTTTCCAACTTAATTTCCCCCCGCCTTATCTATGAAACTTCCACAATCCCAACTCCTATCTGAATTGGATACTGTATTGAACCTGCGGTCCAAAATATGTCTTCCTGGCCCCCCCCTGACACAATTTATGTTTGTATAGATACATAACATGGGGATGTATATATATATATATATATATATATATATACACATATGACATGAGCAGCGGGTGGGCAGGGATATGTTTTTCAAATCAAAACGATGAAATCTTATTTCTTTTTTTCTTCTTCTCCCTATTTTCCTCCCAAAACAGAATCCTTATTCCGATTTTGGTCGATTATGGAATTTTTCAGTAAATTTCAGTAAAAAAAAAACTTTTTTTAGGTTTCTTATTCCCGCAATTTTGGCAAAAACGGGGTCTTGTATTCCGATCGGAATATATTCCTGAAACAAATATCCCTGGACATGGGGAATATATATATATGACATGGGGATTATTATTTATGACATAACATGATATTTATATATATGACATACATATAATCATATATGCAGATCCATACATCCATCCGCTCTTCCTCTACATCAAAATATTGTGAATATAAATGAGCACGAGTATAAAAAAGTGGAAATAGTCATCTGGCTATAATTATGCATGCTGATCCAGAATTTGTGTGTGCTTGTGTGTAAAAAGTATAAACAGTATAAATAGTCACCTGGGTATGACAGTATATGCATGTGTGTGTGTGTGTGTGTGTGTGAACATTCAAAACAGTGTATGTGTATCTGTGTGTGTGTGTGAACATATCAAACAGTGTATGTGTGTATGTGTATGTGTATGTGTGTGTGTGTGTGAACATATAAAACAGTGTAGGTGTGTATGTGTGTGTGTGTGAACATATAAAACAGTGTAGATAGTCACCTGGTTATGACACTATATACATGTGTGTGTGCGTGTGTAAAAGTATACAACAGTGTAAATAGTCACCTGGTAATGACACTATATACATGTGTGTGTGCGTGTGTAAAAGTATACAACAGTGGAAATAGTCACCTGGTTTTGACACTGCATGCATATCCAGACAGCCTTCATCACTTCCTCGGCATCTGTAGGCTCCAGACCAGAGGGGATATAAATGGAGCTCACATTTAGCTTCCAATCTCCTCCACCTGTGGAAGTAATTCAAATTTATATTCAATTTTGATTTTTAAACGGTGTAGGCCCACCAGCTCATGCTGTCACTTAAGTCACTGTTCCCTCTACCACCTGTGGCAGTAATTCAAATTTCAATTCAAAAATGGTGTTGCCTCCCACCAGTCCACCAGCTCGTGGTGTCACCTACGCCACTGTTACCTCCACCACCTGTGGCAGTTTTATCTTGTAACGATTCAAGCTGGCATTTAAATTTGAATTCAATATGGGTTTGAATTCTTGCAATTTCCGGATTTGGGTCAGTTGGCTCCGTAACCAACATTGCTATGGGAGAGGGGTGGGCAATGTGGGGTAAAAATTCAAGTTGCGTATGCAAGCGATCTGGGAAATTGGCGCCATCATACAGGAGAGGCCGAAGCCAGGGCTTATGTCATAGTTAGGGCCAGGGTGACCAACAAACAGACATATGGCTAGTCATGGGGGCTCCTGCCCTCCTGGGAGGGGGGGGGGGGGGGGGCTCCCAATGTTTTTTCACGTCAACGCGTCGCAAGTTGAGCGACTCGGTCGGTGCGATCCCAGTGCAATGCCTTGCCACCTGAGCGCTGAGCCAGGGGGGGTTAGGGGGGAATTTCTGACTAGTTTAGCCATGCAACGACGGAATGGCGATGCGTCAAACAAAAAAAGTTCCGGGCTCCGCCAATTACATCACCTTCAGGAATGACAAGGGTGTCGGGTTCGAATCGCCACGGGTGCGCCTTACCGACCGACCGACTGACCGACAGAAACATTGAAGCCTGATGCTTCAACAAAGTAACTGGCTTCAGTCAGCTCAAGTCCGTTGCCACCTTTCGTTTTGTTGCCAACACACTCCGCCAGTTTTCCTCGTCGCAAGCGACACTGCATAGGACTTATTACCTGTAGGAATGCAGCCCCTTTCAGTGATATACAGTGGTCTAGTGGTAGACCAGATCGCTTGAGGATGATGAGTCCGGGGTTCGACTCCCCCTTCAGTCGCTCTTAGCGTTGCAGGTCGTTGTCAACCGCAATGGTAGCTTGTCCAGTTGAGGTAGGAGACCGCTCCCCACCCGCGTACGACGGGCTCCCTTAACACCACACCCCACCAGGCGTTATCATTACCTGTAGGAATGCAGCCGCCTGTGCTGTTATCCAGACAGTAGTCTGTTGCAGCACGCTTTCCCTCATACCACTTGTCCTGCACATCCAACACTTCATCAATGACCTTGCTGACAGCATCTGGAGGCAGGCAAGGTGGGGCATGGTGGGTGCTGAGTGAAAGGGGTACAGCAGTATATGTAGGGGTTGGCTATCTTATACAATATTATATTAGTGAATACATAATACTATAAATATTAGTTGGATGAGCCGACTCACCAGAAATTCGAATGTATTTGAAAAACGAATATTATTGTGACACTATGATAATATTAGTAAATTTTAGTTTTTCAAACACTTACCTAGTTGCCGTTCCCTAGGTGCGTGCCTATGCCTAGGTCTATATGTCTGTGGCTGTGTCTGCTCCTATGACTTTGCCTACGTGTACATCCCTGTCTCAGTCACTCTCTGCTGGCCCAGCACTGTTTTGTTGTGTGCGACGCGTCGCAAATTGAGCGGCTCGGTGCTACCCCAGTGCGACGCCCTGCCCTCCAAACCCCATGGAGCCCGGGGGGGGTTGGGGGCCATTTCTGACTATTTTGTCCAGACCCATGCGTGGCCATGCGGCAACGGATTTTTATTTCATTTGGCTTGGCTTGACTGGATAGCCATGTAGAGGCGGATTTTTATTTCGTTTGGCTTGGCTGGACCCATGCGTGGCTGTGCAGCAACGAGATGGCAAGGGGTCATCGGGAAAAAAACGTGGCCCAGTCTGTGCCTCTGTCTGTCTCTATGTGCCTCCGTCTCTGTCTCTGTGTTTGCCTGTCTCTGTCTGTCTCTGTCTATCTGTCTCTGTCTGTCGGGACAAATGTATTGCTTAGTCTCTGTCTAAGCCTCTGGTAAACGGTGTTACACAATTGAATTGCACTCCAGCCATGCAGTACTCAAAAACACCTGCATCTGGCTGCCTCTGTCTTTGTCTCAACCTCTGTCTCTGTCTGTCTCTGTGTGCCTCTGTGATTGTCTCTGTCTGCCTCTGTCTCAAAGCATGTCTGTCTCTGTCTCCATCCATGTCTCTGTCCGTCTCTGCCTGTCTCTATCTCAGTCTCTGACTATGTCTGTTTCTGTCTGTCTCCATCTCCATCTCTATTTTTATCTCTGTCTGTCTCTGCCTGCCTCTGTCTGTCTCTGTCTGTCTTTATCCGCCTCTGTCTATCTCTATCTCTACCTCTGCCTCTCTGTATGTCTCTGTCTCGACCTCTACCTCTGTCTCTACCCACCTCTCTACCTCTACCTCTGTATCTCTGTATGTCTCTGTCTCTACCTCTGTCTCTCTCTATCTCTGTATGTCTCTGTCTCTACCTCTACCTCTGTCTGTACCTACCCCTCTACCTCTGCCTCTCATTATGTCTCTGTCTCTACCTCTGTCTCTACCCACCTCTTGACCTCTACCTTTGTCTTTCTGTATGTCTCTGTCTCTATTCCTGTCTCTCTCTATCTCTGTATGTCTCTGCCTCTACCTCTACCTCTGTCTCTCTGTCTGTCTCTGTCTCTACCTCTGCCTATCTCTATCTCTGCATGCGTCTCTACCCCCGGCAGTCTTCGTCTCTTTCTCTATCTCTGTCTATCTTTGCTGGTACAGCACAGGTTATGCTTATAAGTGGAGTAATGATACACCTGGTGGGGCATGGTATCAAGGGAACCCGTCGTACGCAGGCAGAGAACGGTCTACCACCTCAACTGGACAAGCTACCATGGTGGTTGACAACGACCTGCAACGCTCAGGGTGTCCGTAGGGGGAATCCTTCTGAGCAGATGTAAGTAGGAGGGATCTACACAACACTGGTGTGGGAAAGTACACCTATTGTTAGGTTGTCCCGATGTTGTCCCATATGAATGCCCGCATCTGTGCATATAGAATCTGCTCCCTAGTACATGAAATACAGCAGGGTGTGTGGCAAAGGGAGGGATCTAGCCTACACTGGTGTGGGAACATACACCTTTTGTCAGGTTGTCCCATATGAATGTCTGCATCTATGCATATAGGATATGCCCCCCAGTTGCCTGACTCCAGGAGGGAGCTCGCCAACACTTACACAAGCCAGCATGATATGATCCCAAGTAGATGAAATGCAGCAGTGTGTGTGGCGAAGGGAGGGATCTAGTGACCACTGAAGTGGGCGAACTCACCTATTGTCAGGTTGTCCCATTTGAATGCCCGGATCTGGGAATATATGATCTCCTCCCAGGTGTTAGGGTTTAGGGTCGGGAGAGATTTTGCCAACACTTTCCTGGGGGGGGTAGGGGTGGGTGGGTGGGTGGGTGGGTGGGTGGGTGTGGGTGGATGGGTGGGTGGGTGTGGGTGGATGGATGGATGGATGGATGGGTGTGGGTGGATTGGTGCGAAGGGGGTGGGTGGACGGGTTAGGGGGTAGGTGGGTGCGGGTGTGTGTGTGTGGGGGGGGGGGGGTGGGGGGGAGGGGGGGGGGGGGGGGGGGGGGGGGGGGGGGGGGGGCAGCCATATTTAAATCCAAGACTTGCACAAAGTTCAACTTAGCTGACGGGAGGAAATTCTGGGCACCACCACTACCACCATCATCACCACCAACATCACCACCCTCACTGCCACCACCACCAGATCGGAGCAGAGGGCGAGCGGATAAGAAAGGTCGGTTCAGAAGACGACCCGGGCCACTCTATATAGCAAGAAGGAAGACACCACCTAAAAACAAAACTGGATACACAACATCACTTATTTTTTATTACATTCGTAACCTGAACAAACAAACCATGAGGACCACTCCTTACCTGAGCTACTGGACACAGCCTGGGGGGTGGGGGTGGGGGGTTGTGGCTGGGGCTAGGGCTAGAGGTGGGTAACGTCACCAATTCCCCTTCTCACCTGGATATCCACCATCAGTTATTACCAGGTTATCACGAATTACATACGTTACCTGAATAAACAACCAATGAGGACCACTCCTTACCTGAGCTACTGGACATAGCCTGGGGGCTGGGGCTGGGGCTGGGGCAAGGTGACGTGATCAGTTCCCCTCCTTACCCGGATACACACCATCAGGTATGACCTATTACATTTGTTACCTGAATAAACAACCAATGAGGACCACTCCTTACCTGAGCAAGGAGCGAGAGGAGTATGTAGGTTGGTTGACAAGGAGACCTGAGCTACAGGGCACAGCCAGGGGGGTGGAGCTGGGGCTGTGTAACGTTACCAAAACTGGATACAAACGATCAGTCATTACTTATTACATCCGTTACCTGAATAAAGAACCAATAAGGACCACTCATTACGGCCTTACCTGAGCAGGGAGCGAGAGGAGAAGGTAAATTGGTTGACAAGGAGACCTGAGCTACTCAACACAGCCAGGGGGGTGGGGCTGGGGCTGGGTAAAGTTATCAGTTCCCCTCCGTACCTGGACACACACAATCAGGTATTACTTACTACATTTGCTACCTGAATAAGCAACCCATGAGGACCACTTCTTACCTGAGCAGGGATCGAGAGGAGAAGGTCGGCCGGTTGATAAGTTGACCTGAGCTACTGGGCACAGCCAGGGGACAGACCTCCAGCGAGCACTCCATCAATCCGTTTTCAATGGGGTCAGCCCCCCACTTGTAGCCCTTGGCCGGCTGGGGTTGCATATCCCACACGTGCGTGGAGCCAGGAATGGGGGCGGCTCTTAGATTTCCAGAGACGTTGGGGTTCCACTCAACTTTATTGCTGACAAAGGGCGAGTAATCAAAGTCGATGGTGATGGCGCCTGTGTGGGTGTGTGGGTGCGTGTGGGTGTGGGTGTGGGGAGGAGGTGGGGGTATGCGTGTGGGGGTGGGGGGATGTGGGATGGGGTGGGGGTGGGGGTGGGGGGGGTGGGGGGCAGAACTGGGGGGGGTCTCCGTCATATCACTACGATTCTGCTGGGGACCACATATTATATAACTTGCTAGTAGCCTCTCAGGATAGTCCAGAAGAACCTTGCTTATTTGGGGATGGGCAAGTCCCTTTAGCCTAAATGGCTACCCTCCTGGACTGCAACATACAACTTCTGTGTGGCCATGGTAAATATCACAGTATATATGTTATGGGCAAGCCATGCGAAAGTCACCCACAGAAGCTGTTCGGAGAGAAAGAGCCCTCGGGGGTTCAGGGGGCAGCGCGTCGCACTGGGGTTGCATCGAGTCGCCCAATTCGCCCCCCCACCCCACCTACCACCCCTCCCCCCCAAATGGTACTCATATGTGCCGTTCTGGAAGAAACTGATGATGAGAGGGCAATGGAGGCCCCCACCTCCACCCCCCACCTACCCCACTCACACACAAATTGGTACTCATTTGTGCTGTTCTGGAAGAAACTGATGATGAGAGGGCAATGGAGGCCCCCACCTCGACCCCCACCGACCCCACTCACACAAAAATTGGAACTCATATGTGCGTTCTGGAAGAAACTGATGATGAGAGGGCAATGGAGGCCCCCACCTCCACCCCCCACCTACCCCACTCACACACAAATTGGTACTCATTTGTGCTGTTCTGGAAGAAACTGCGGATGAGAGGGCAATGGAGGCCCCCACCTCCACCCCCACCCACCCCACTCACACACAAATTGGTACTCATATGGGCTGTTCTGGAAGAAACTGATAATGAGAGGACAATGGAGGCCCCCACCTCCACCCCTCGCTCACCACACAAACACGAATTGGAACTCACATGTGCCGTTCTGGAATAATTTGCTGAAAGGAGGTTAATGGCGGCTTCCACCTCCACCCCCACACACACAAATTGGAACCCATATGTGCGTTCTTGAAGAAACTTCTGATGAGAGGGCAATGGAAGCCCCCACCTCCACCCCCACACACACAAATTGGAACTCATCTGAGCGTTCTTGAAGAAACTGCTGATGAGAGGGCAATGGCGGTCCCCACCTCCACCCCCACCCACCCCCCTCACACACAAATTGGAACTCGCATGTGCCGTTCTATAATAATTTGCTGATAAGAGGGCAATGGAGGCCCCCATCTCCACCCCACCCCCACCCCACCCCACACACAAATTGGTACTCACATGTGCCTTTCTGGAATAATTCGCTGATATGAGGACAATGAAGGCCACCAATCCCCCTGGAATCAGGTCCTAATGCTGCCAGTGAGTACAGCACACGCAGCGCTTCAGAGAACGCTGGGTTGTTGGTCAAGCGGGTCTCCAGAGGTAGCGTGTTGGGGTTGAAATGAAAGCCTTGAGAGAGACCCTCAGTTCTGCAGGTGGGGACATGGGGTGGGGGGAGGGGTTAGGTGCCAGGTGCTTGGTGCTCCGTGTAAGGTGGGTGGGGGGAGGAGTTAGGTGCCAGGTGCTTGGTGCTCGGTGTAAGGTGGGTGGGGGGGAGGGGTTAAGTGCCAGGTGCTTGGTGCTCGGTGTAAGGTGGGTGGGGGGGAGGGGTTAGGTGCCAGGTGCTTGGTGCTCGGTGTAAGGTGGGTGGGGGGGAGGGGTTAGGTGCCAGGTGCTTGGTGCTCGGTGGAAGGTGGGGGGGGGGGAGGGGTTAAGTGCCAGGTGCTTGGTGCTCGGTATAAGGTGGGTGGGGGGGAGGGGTTAGGTGCCAGGTGCTTGGTGCTCGGTGTAAGGTGGGTGGGGGGGGGGGGGGAGGGGTCTGGGAGGGGTTTAGGTGCCTGGTTTGCCAGTCGTGTAGGTGGAAAGGGGGGGGGGGGGGGGGGGGCGGGCAGGGCAAAGGCAAGCGTGGTGATGTGTGTGGTTGAAATGAAAGCCTTGAGAAAAGGACCCTCAGTGCTGCACATGCGGGGCAAGGGGTGGGGGGAGGTGGGAGGTGCCAGGTGCTTGGTGTTTAAGGTGTAGGGTGGGTGCGGTGGGGGGCTAGTTGAGGGTAGGGTAGGGTTGTTGAGGGTAGGGGCGTAGGGTAGGTGAGGAGGGGAGGATAGGGTAGGGAAGGGTGGGCGTGTGGTGGGGTGGGGTAGGGCAGGGGGAGGGAAGGGGGGTTGGGTGGTAGGGTAGGGAAGGGGTAGGGAAGGGTAGGGTGGGGGGTGGTGTTTGGGGTCTTGGGGTGGGGTGGGGGGTGGGGTAGGGCAGTGGGGTGGGAAGGGTGGGGTGGTGGTGGGGTGGGGTAGGGCAGGGTATAGGGCAGGGTGCGGGTGGGTGGGGTGGGTAGGGTATACGGGTAGGGTAGGGTAGGGCAGGTGGGGTGGGGGGTGGGGTAGGGACAGGGGAACGGGCCCGGGTGGGGTGGGTGGGGGGTGGGGGGTAGGGAAGAGGGCAGGGTAGGTAAGGGGAGGGTAGGGTAGGGTTTAGGGTAGGTGGGGCCTGGGTTGGGGTGGGGTGGGGTGGGGGGGGGTGGGGTGGGTAGGGCAGGGTTTAGGTAGGTACGGTTAGGGTAGGGTCGAGGGTTAGGGCAGAGTGTGGGTGGGGTGGGGGTGGGGTGGTAGGGGCCAGGGTCGGCAGGGTGGGGGTGGGGGGGTGGGGTTAGTGCAGGGGGTAGGGCACAGGGTGTGGGGTGGGGGTGGCGGTTGGGGTGGGGTGGATGGGGTGGGGTAGGGTGGGGGGTGTGGGGTGGGGTAGGGCAGGGGTGGGGTGGGGGGGGGGTGTTAGGGGAAGGGTAGGGCAGGGTGGGGTGGGGTGGGGTAGGGCAGGGTAGGTTAAGGCACCGTAGGGTGAGATGTGTATCAGGCTGTTTAAGAGCTGGCCCCAAGAGGATGCCTCCTTGGAGCACTGAGAGCACTGTACCATCGGTGGATGGGGTGGGTGGGTGAGTGGGTTGGGGGTTGGGAGGTTGGGTGGTTGGGGGGTGGGGGTTGGGGGTTGGGGGTTGGGGGGTTGGGGGTTGGGGGGGTGTGGGGATGTGGAGGTGGGACTCACATCAAGAACGGGGCAGCTATGGATGACAATATGTAACCTCCTTTACACACTGAGCAGTACAGTGGTACAGAGAGACACTAGTTCCTTTTAATACTAATCTCCCTTCTGATGTTACGAGGCAGCCATAGCTACAAAATATACCCTCCGTTGCACATGTAACCTGTGGACAAGCACACAGGCCAGACTCACATCATGTACGAGGCAGCTATGGCAGACAGTATGTAACCTCCTTTGCACATGTAACCTGTGGACAAGCACACAGGCCAGTCCTGGACACCATCCCCATCCAGGTCCAACAAGTAGGCCTCAGGCAAAGCCTCTGGCTCATTAGGATCTGGCTGTCGACGCAGTTGTGTGGAAACTACGTTGATCAACTCGTCCCAAGTGTCAGGGAAGTGATCGATTCCTTGACTCCTCAGCATGTCCTCTCTGTATATGGGTGGGTGGGTGGGTGGGGTGGGTGGGGTGGGGGTCTGGCATCACTTGACCCCTGAGCAATTCCTCTCTGTAGATGGGTGGGTGGGTGGGGTGGGGTAGATGAGGTAGGTTTAGGAGAGGTGGCCCCTCAACATGACATCAAAGCACAGCACTGCACAGTAAAGGAAAGCAAAGGACAGCACAGCACAGCAAAGCAAGGCAAAGCACATTCAATGTTTCTTGAACATGGGCAACACGCACCGGTAGTAAACCAGCATGTATGAATCCGGAATTGGCTCCGCAACAGTGAGGTTGATGCCAAGCAACACATCGGGATTGGCGTACCATAATTCAGACGACACCTCACTGCAAAAGGAATGAGGATTAGGGATGAGGATGAGGATGAGGATAAAGGATGAGGATGAGGGATGAGGGATGAGAGATGGAGGATGAGGATACAGAATGAGGATGCCGAAGTTGGATTTGAATGATGGATGAGGGAGGAGGGAGGAGGGAGGAGGGAGGAGGGAGGAGGGAGGAGGGAGGAGGAGGAGGGAGGGAGGAGGGCAGGAGGGAGGAGGGAGGAAGGAGGAGGGAGGATAGGGAGGAGGAAGGAGGGAGGAGAGAGGAGGGAGGAGGAGGAGGGAGGTAGGAGGAGGAGGAGAGGGAGGAGGGAGGAGGGAGGAGGGAGGGAGGGCAGGAGGGAGGAGGGAGGAGGGAGGAGGGAGGAGGGAGGAGGGAGGAGGGAGGAGGGAGGAGGGAGGAGGGAGGAGGGAGGAGGGAGGAGGGAGGAGGGAGGAGGGAGGAGGGAGGAGGGAGGAGGGAGGAGGGAGGAGGGAGGAGGGAGGAGGGAGGGGAGGAGGGAGAGGGAGGAATGAGAGGAGAGAGGAGAGAAGGAGGGAGGAGGGAGGAGGAGGAGGAGAGAGGAGGGATTAGGATATAAGGATGAGGATGAGGATGAGGATGAGGATGAGGATGAGGGAATGAGGATATGGATGAGGATGAGGATGCGGGATACGGATAAGGGATGAGGGTGAGGGATGACGGATGAGGATGAAATGAGGATGAGGATAATGGGATGGGGTTAGAGGGAAGATGGTGAGCGGGGTAGGGGGGGGGGGGGGGGGTGGTAGGGGTAGGGGGGAAGGGTGAGGAAGAGAAGAAGCTATGTCATTTATTTTACCGGGGAGGGGAAGGGGGAGGGGGGAAGGGAGAGGGGGGCGGAGAGGGGGGGGGGGGGGGGGGGGTATGCAGGACTCACCTTTCAGGGGCTATGTCAGCTATTTTTCCAGGGAAGTATTCATGCCACAACAAGTGGTCGGACACCTGTGGATCAAGTTCACATTTGGTAGGTTGAAGGTTCGTTGGTTGACTGTTTCAACAAGTGCTGGAAGCATTGCGGTCACAGTACATTGGCAGTACAGAAGTGAGGTAAAGTTGTGGTCATAGTACATTGGAAGTAAAGAAGTGAGGTAAAGTTGTGGTCACAGTACAGTGGCAGTACAGAAGTGAGGGAAAGTTGTGGTCACAGTACAGTGGCAGTACAGAAGTGAGGGAAAGATGTGGTCACAGTAGAGTGGCAGTACAGATGTGAGGGAAAGTTGTGGTCACAGTACAGTGGCAGTACAGAAGTGAGGGAAAGTTGTGGTCATAGTACATTGGAAGTATAGAAGTGAGGGAAAGTTGTGGTCACAGTAGAGTGGCAGTACAGAAGTGAGGGAAAGTTGTGGTCACAGTAGAGTGGCAGTACAGAAGTGAGGGAAAGTTGTGGTCACAGTAGAGTGGCAGTACAGAAGTGAGGGAAAGTTGTGGTCACAGTAGAGTGGCAGTACAGAAGTGAGGGAAAGTTGTGGTCACAGTAGAGTGGCAGTACAGAAGTGAGGGAAAGTTGTGGTCACAGTAGAGTGGCAGTACAGAAGTGAGGGAAAGTTGTGGTCACAGTAGAGTGGCAGTACAGAAGTGAGGGAAAGTTGTGGTCACAGTAGAGTGGCAGTACAGAAGTGAGGGAAAGTTGTGGTCACAGTAGAGTGGCAGTACAGAAGTGAGGGAAAGTTGTGGTCACAGTACATTGGCAACCAGCACATCCAGGGCGGGACAGCTGGCTCGAAGTTAAGGAACCGCAGTCCTGACTTCGGCAACCAACACAAATCAGCACAAATAGGATAAAGTATAGGACATTATATGCGGCGGTGGTGTGTGTTGTTGGTGTGTGGTGGTGTTGGTGGAGGGTGTTGGTGGAGGGTGGTGTGGAGGGTGGTGTGCTGGTGGTTTGTTGTTGGTGGTGTGTTGGAGGTGTATGTTGGTGGACTACAGCATAGACACTGCTTCCTGGCCTGCACTGGCGTAAAGGACAAAACAAGCTTGGGATTACACAAATGTAAGTGAAAAAGCTTACACAAATAGGATTGCATACATCTGATAAGGTGTATAGCTTACAGGAGGAGTCAATAAACACAAATATGATAAATTATATAGATTAAAGGACTAATCAACCAACACAAATATTATTAAGTACATAGCTAACAGGACGAATCAATCAACACGAACATGATCAAGTATACAGGTTTATGAGGAGTATTAAGTATTATGTATTAAGTATACAATGAATGAAGTATAGGACACATAAATATCAAAACATAATACCTCTGCACCATCTAAGTGAATCAAATATCACATATGCAGCATCTAAGTGAATCAGATATCACATCTGCAGCATCTAAGTAAATCAAATATCACTTCTGCAGCATCTAAGTGAATCAGATATCACATATGCAGCATCTATGTGAATCAAATATCACCTCTGCAGCATCTAAGTTAATCATATATCACCTATGCAGCATCCAAGTAAATAAAAAATCACCTTTGCAGCATCTTAGAGAATCAGATATCACCCCTGCAGCATCTAAGTGAATCAAACATCACATATGCAGCATCTAAGTGAATCAGATATCACATATGCAGCATCTAAGTGACTCAAATATCACCTCTGAAGCATTTAAGTGAATCAAATATCACCCTGCACCATCTAAGTAAATCAAATATCACCTCTGCAGCATCAAAGTGAATCATACATCACATATGCACCATCTAAGTGAATCAAATATCACCTCTGCACCATCTAAGTGAATCAAATATCACATATGCAGCATCTAAGTGAATCAAATATCACATATGCAGCATCTAAGAGAAACAGATATCACCTCTGCAGCATCTAAGTGAATCAAATATCACCTCTGCAGCATCTAAGTGAATCAAAAATCACATATGCAGCATCTAAGTGAATCAGATATCACATATGCAGCATCTAAGTGAATCAAATATCACCTCTGAAGCATGTAAGTGAATCAAATATCACCCTGCGCCATCTAAGTAAATCAAATATCACCTCTGCAGCATCAAAGTGAATCATATATCACATATGCACCATCTAAGTGAATCAGATATCACCTCAGCAGCATCTAAGTGAATCAAATATCACCTCTGCAGCATCTAAGTGAATCAAATATCACATATGCAGCATCTAAGTGAATCAGATATCACCTCAGCAGCATCTAAGTGAATCAAATTACACCTCTGCAGCATCTAAGTGAATTAAGTTCAATATATACCGAGGCCTCCATGAGCTCAGCCCTTCTCAGCATAAATACATTATAGGACTAATCAATTAGCACAAATAGGATGAAGTATAGGATCAAGCAAATAGTTTCATTGACACAAATAGGATGAGGTGCAGGATCAAGTATATAGCTCAATCAAAACAAATAGGATGAAGTATAGGATCAAGCAAATAGTTTCATTGACACAAATAGGATGAGGTGCAGGATCAAGTATATAGCTCAATCAAAACAAATAGGATGAAGTATAGGATCAAGCAAATAGTTTCATTGACACAAATAGGATGAGGTGCAGGATCAAGTATATAGCTCAATCAAAACAAATAGGATGAAGTATAGGATCAAGCAAATAGTTTCATTGACACAAATAGGATGAGGTGCAGGATCAAGTATATAGCTCAATCAAAACAAATAGGATGAAGTATAGGATCAAGCAAATAGTTTCATTGACACAAATAGGATGAGGTGCAGGATCAAGTATATAGCTCAATCAAAACAAATAGGATGAAGTATAGGATCAAGCAAATAGTTTCATTGACACAAGTAGGATGAGGCGCAGGATCAAGTATTTAGCTCAATCAAAACAAATAGGATGAAGTATAGGATCAAGCAAATAGTTTCATTGACACAAGTAGGATGAGGCGCAGGATCAAGTATTTAGCTCAATCAAAACAAATAGGATGAAGCATATGATCAAGTAAATAGCTCAATCAATACAAAAATCTCACCCCTGCAGCAGTGTGTTGAATGAAGTCCAACATTTGTTGAGGCCTCCATGAGCTGAGCTCATCCCATCTCACCACGAATAATGTAGTAAGTTACCAAGGGGGGGGCAACTTCAAACCAAAATGACCCCATCATCAAACCTTGTAGATATCATTGAGAGGATGAAGAATCAGGTTTTATTTCTTAATTTGGCCCAGTAGAAAAAAAGTGCCGGTCCTCCAAAGTTTGGGGCCGCGGGGCGAGGGGGGGGGGGAGGGGGGGGTTACGGAAAAAATCTGACATTTAAAAAAATTAGGTACTTTTCAGACACTTTTTTTACAGCCCTCAGAATGACATTGGAGTG
Source organism: Chlamydomonas sp. ICE-L (assembly GCA_013435795.1). Lineage (NCBI taxonomy): Eukaryota > Viridiplantae > Chlorophyta > Chlorophyceae > Chlamydomonadales > Chlamydomonadaceae > Chlamydomonas > Chlamydomonas sp. ICE-L. Next base: position 187,616 of record JACBWV010000306.1, read on the forward strand.
GAACTAGGGTGTCCCCCTACTAAATACCAGTCCATTTATGCTATTGGGGTAGGGATCCACCCCATATTATGCCCAGGGCAGAGGGGGGGGGGGGGGGGGGGGGTCTAGGGTCTAGGGTCTAGGGTCTAGGGTCTAGGGTCTAGGGTCTAGGGTCTAGGTTCTAGGGTCTCTCTCTCTCTCTCTCTCTCTCTCTCTCTCTCTCTCTCTCTCTCTCTCTCTCTCTCTCTCTCTCTCTCCGCGTATTTTTCGTTCTGGTGCCTTTGTGCTATTTGATGTTATTCGATGGACCCACAATCCAAGGGCACTACCTGCGACAAGTGCGGTAAACAATTGCTTTGCGGCAACCACGGAAACTCAAAGCTAAACCCTAAACCCTAATTCCCTAAACCCTACCCCCCCCCCCCCCCCCCCCCCCCAAGCCCCACCAAACAATGTGACATTGGTGATGATGATTTTCTATGCTTCAAACATTCCCAAGGGTCTCGAGACCAACCTTAATGGATAGGCCTTTGAAAACCCTGTAAAATGAGCCTAATTAGACACCACAACACTAAGTGGTGGGTGAGATAGTGGCTGTACAGTGGGTTGCGGAGCCGGGGGGGGGGGTCTGCAGAAGGGTGCCTCAGCACTTTTTTGTGATGGGGTCTAGCACTTTGTTTTTGCCCCCCCCCCTTCCCCCCCCCCTGCATATGACGAATAATAAAGCACGAATAGGATAAAGCATAGGATCAAGTACATAGCTCAGCCAGCATAAGATGCCGGGTTCGAATCTCCCCGGGTTCGAATCTCCACGGGTGAGCTTAATTGTTCACGGTCCCTGTCAACCGCCATGGTAGCTTTGTCCAGGTAAAGTAGCAGCCCGTTCCCTACCGCCGGAAGACGGGGCTCCCTTAGTTCAACACTCCAACAGGCGTTATCATTACATAGCTCAGTCAAGACAAGATCTCACCTCTGCAGCGGCGTAGTGAATTAAGTCCAACATCTGTTGAGGTCTCCAAGAGATGGGATGATCTTTGTATGCTGTTCCGCCGATCAGAGAATTCAGGCCACTAACATCAGCCAAAAGGGGCTATATAGGCAAGGAGAGGGAGGGGGGTTGGGGGTTAGGTTGGCCACAATCACTACTTCACACTGCTACACATGACAAAAAACATGCGAACATGCCTTACAACATGCGAACATGCCTAACAACATGAGAACATGTCTAACAACATGAGAACATGACTAAAAACATGAGAACATGTCTAACAACATGAGAACATGACTAACAACATGAGAACATGACTAACAACATGAGAACATGACTAACAACATGAGAACATGACTAACAACATGAGAACATGACTAACAACATGAGAACATGACTAACAACATGAGAACATGACTAACAACATGAGAACATGACTAACAACATGAGAACATGACTAACAACATGAGAACATGACTAACAACATGAGAACATGACTAACAACATGAGAACATGACTAACTGAGAACATGACTAAACACCATGAAACAATGACTGAACAACATGAGACAATGACTAACAACATGAACAAGACTCAGAAGGGAAGGAAGCTCATCTGCGTCACATGGCCACAATCACTACCACAGACAACTAAGTACACGAGAACATGACTAAAAACATGAGAACATGTCTGAAGCCATGAAAGGGCAGCTCACCTGTGTCACTTGGACACAATCAGGCAGAATGCCCACTACTGTGCTATTTGGTTCAATGGCAACACCACTGGGGATATCTGATTGTAACAAGCGCTTGTTAGCCTCAATGTAAGCTTGGCATACGCTGCTGATTGGGTCCCTGCATGGTTTGGGTTTGGGCTTGGGCTTGCGTTTGGGTTGGGTTTGGGTTTGGGTTTGAGTTGGGTTGGGTTAGGTTGGGTTGAGTTGGGTTGGATCGGGTGGGTCGGGGCGAGGTGGGGTGGGGTAGGACCCGTGCTGCTCCAATGTAAGCTTGGCATACTCTACTGAGTAGGTCCCTGCATGGGATGGTTTGGGCTTGGGCTTGGGTTTGGGTTGGGTTGGATTGGATCGAAGTGGTGTGGGGTGGGGTGGAATGGGACCCGTGCTGCTCCAATGTTAGCTTGGCTTGTGCTGCTATGTTGGTCTCAGCAAGAACACAGCATCAGGGTTTTCTTGGAGGTGCTACAGATAAATGAATAAATGAATATATAAGGAAATAAATAAGTAAGCAAATAAATAAATAAATAAATAGCACGCCTTATTACAAGGCCTGAGGTTAAGGGGGCCAGCCTGCTTGCTTGCACTGGGGCAAACCACCAATGAAGCTGCTATATATACAGCACAAGTGTGAAGCTAAATTATGAGCCCCAGTGTTTTGAGGGTGCCAGGTTGGAGTCTGTGGGGGGCGCCTGTAGAAAGAAAACACTGCTGGTACTTGCCTGGGTGTTGCAAGTAGAGCGGGCTGGTGGTGGTGATGGAGGTGGTGGTGGTGATGGTGATGGTGGTGGTGTTGATGGTGATGGAGATGGTGATGGTGATGGTGGTGGTGGTGGTGGTGGTGGTAATGGTGATCTTGATGGTGGTGGTGATGGTAATGGTGGTATGACGGTAATGGTGGTGGTGATGGTGATGGTGTGGTGGTTGATGGTGATGGTGATGGTGATGGTGATGGTGATGGTGATGGTGATGGTGATGGTGATGATGATGGTGATGGTGATGGTGATGGTGGTGGTGATGGTGGTGGTAGTGATGGTGATGGTGGTGGTGGTGGTGGTGGTTGTTGATGATGGTGATGGAGATGGTGATGGTGGTGGTGGTGGTGGTGGTGGTGGTGGTGGTAATGGTGATCTTGATGGTGGTGGTGATGGTAATGGTGATGGTGGTGGTGACGGTAGGAAGGGTGATTGAGGTGATGAGGTGGGGTTATGGTGGTCGGTCAGGTGGTGGTGCATCGGGTTGAGGGGG
>JACBWV010000307.1:0-22500 GCA_013435795.1 Chlamydomonas sp. ICE-L
TATGAATAACCGATATGTATTGGAAAAACTACACAATCACAATATACCAAAACATATTAAAAAAATACTAAAGCTACCAACGTACATAAAACATATTGACGTATGTATATAGTTTGACAACTCAATTCGGAACATTTAGAATCCGACGAAGACTAATACCGTTTATTTTTGTAAACTATATATTCAAAAAACTACTTTGTATCCCATGTATACATTCTTCTCAGATTTCCTTCCAACCTTTTTCTGGTCCAGACATACACATTTCAAGACTTCTTGCAAGTCATTTTTCAATGACAATACTTTACCGTTGAAACTTTCACTTGCAATAAAGCCTGTTTAGCTTGCTTTAGAGTGAAATATGATCCATGCTCTCTTTGACAATATGTTTGTTAACAAAATCTATCATACTCTTTTTTTGTTTTTTCAGTAAAAGGTTGGTTAGTTTCTTCAGTCTCATCCGGGAATATGATCATAGGTCCACATACAGTGTCATTTTCCCCAATCTTGGGTTTCTTGAGGACAGTTATAAAACTATTGTATTTGAATGTACGTGGTAGATTGATTGTTTCCAGCATAGTTTCGTAGAACTCTATAGCAGATATTGAGGTCCCTTGTAATTCGCTTTTGATGTTGGAAATGTACTTGTGAACGAGTACAATAGGATCAATATAGCTCTCTTTCGCGTTTGTATCATCTTGTATCTTATCCACCATATCGTCAGAACCTTCTTCGTCTTTGATATGTGTCTCCACTACATCTGTGTCACTTATACACGTATCAGTATTGATATCCTTTGCTTCAATGTCATTGTCGAATACATCGTCTTGTAACGGTATATCCGCGTAGTCTCCTTGAAGCATAATGACCACTTGTGATATGACTGTAATGATCGTACATATGTCTCCTTGGAAGTATTCTGTCCCGACATCTTTTCGTTGTATGATTGTGTGGTATTTTTTAGTTGTTGCAAAATTTCCTTTTCTGCTTTGACTGCATCGTTTACTTTGCTACCATATGTACATGGGACCCAACCGGTATGCTGCCATTCTTTTGATAATTTGCGCACTTCTTCCTACTTTGTAGATAAATTCTCCTGTTTTTACAAATTCCCTCTCCTCGATGACATAGACATATTCTCCACCGAAGTTCATTGTTGTGTTTGTTGTTTGTTTGTACGCTTCGATTTTTAAAATATAATTTTTTTAATATTGCACATGTTTTTGGGAGCTCGCGTACTTATGTATTGTCTGCTGTAATCGCATTGTGATTCGTGGTAATACGCCCTGATGCATACATATCGGCCCACGCAAGCAAATATACTGCGTCTTCAAAATGCTTGTTGACCAGAGCAATTCTGGATGCAAGATTCAATGTGTGTGGATCATCCACCCCCGCGCTTACAAAAATCTTGATGATGTATGAATGTCCCTTAGCTGCAGCTAGGAGCAACCCCAGACCATGTTTGTACTTCACATCTGCACCCAATCGGATGAGTTCTTGAACTCCTACACAATCTGCAACTGATGCGTGTGTTACTAATGCAATGTTTATTTCTTCGTTGTCTGCTGCCATCTGGTATTGCTATCCATGTACACATTCCCTTTCCTTTATGGGTATTACCTATGTAATATTCCTGTGACCCCGCGTAATTGCCTATAACAAAAATGACTTGTTATAAGTTATCCATGGAATCAATTTATATTCGATGGATACATAAATAAATTATCTAGTCGATGATTTATTTGGTGGTGACGGCGATTTTTTTTGTGACGATGGCGATTTATTTGGTGGTGACGGCGATTTATCGAAATATTGTCGTAGTCTGTTGTTCATATGTAACTGGTTCCTGGTAGTCTGATATTTTTGACTCTAAAATTGAGTTAATGTCTTGTTGTCTCATATTTTTAAGCATTGTTGATATTGCATCAAATTCATTAAATAACATTGCATACGCGTACATATCTTCATCTCTAGGATTTCCTGCCGTAGACCTCGTAATTTGCCCTCTTCTATCTTGTAGTTCTTTAATTTTTTTTCTTATGATATTCAGATTTTTCTTTAATTCTGGTAAAGGTAACGCCATGGCAATATTTTGTGCAGTAATAAGATCCGAATGAGATCCAATTTTTTCTAAAATTTCTGATGGAAGTTGTCTTTGTTGTCTTGGAGACATGTGTATATACATATAAATATAATAATTTGTGTAAAAAAGTCGCGAGTATTTTAACACATACAATATGACTTTTTGGGGACTCTGTATATTATGTAACATAATTTCCCTAGTCTTAAGTCGTCGATCTCAAATCTGATTTGTATGATTTGTTTGTGTAAAAAAAATGATATAAGTGTGAGTATTTATGTATGTAATTGTTGTGTATTATGATAAACGGCCATATAACAAGTGTCGTCGAGACAAAGTCTCGTTATGTCTTAACTGTGAACGGTAAAAAGTACTCTTACTATGATAATGATAGGCAAATGTTTTCCCCTGACTTGCCTCTATTAGAATCTGTGTGTAGAAAGAAGTGTGTCTTTTTCAAGGGCATGAGTGTGTCTTTTTCCTGTATGGACGGTACTAGTACAATTCGAAACATCTCCGTGGACACCACCCTTTGTGTGTGTTCTGACTTCACCAAATCCTTTAGCAAATACCTAATATCTCTTTGTCCTCCTAGTCAACATCTGTGTATAAAATCTATGACCAATGTCACGAGTAGTTTTGCTTGCATCCTGGATTCTTTGTTATTAAATGTGAAAGTGCATCCTGGATTCTTTTGGATTAATAGTGCATTGATCCGTGGTATCATATATGAGTACAAAAGATTGTACGTTAGGATGAATGATATATATACATTGAAGACCGATGTGTTGTATAAAAAAAAATTGGTTTTCGTTGAAGACTATGTCTTCATCAGATGTATCAAGAAGATAGTCGACACCCCTATGTATTCTTATGAGAGATTCCGCCAAAACCCGTATGAGTACCTGTCTCTGTCTAATTGTAACCGTGAGTGTAGTAAAACATTTTTAGCCATATATATGTTTGGCGAAGCATATAGTGTGTGTCAACAATGTCACCTGAATGGTGTGATAAGTAACTCCTTGTACTATACTATGAGTCAGGGGCATACTTGTTATCCAGTGTCCTTGTTGGTCGAAAAGGTTGTATTGATGGGTAAGAATCTTTTGCCCCGATCTCAAATTAGTGTTTTCTCGTGATGACATCATGAATGAGTTGAATGGCAATGATTCTTACTATATATATGATGGGAGAACCATGTTCAAATGGCTGTATCATGTAGAGAAGTGTATTGCTGTTCGTGTGAATGATAGAGTTATATCTTATAATGACGATGAAACTCGATATAGTTTCTGTGTCGACTCCTATATATGTTCTTTCGAGTCTGAGAATTCTTTAACTCTGAACATAGAGCAGAAGAATGCTGTGGCGTTCTGTGTTTGTATGTACATCCGGTATCTTTGTGTTGACTGGTCTTCCTGGAACTGGAAAGACTTCTGTGGTCAAATGCATAGAGTATATAGCAAAAGAGGAGATGATATCCTATGAGATGGCCTCGCCTACTGGCAAGAGTGCTATTAAGATGGGTAGGAACGCCCAAAACAATCCACCGTCTCTTGTGTCCTCAGTTCGATGGCAACGGTTTCAAATTATTGCGTGGGGAGAATAATCCTCTTGAAGCTTCTCTAATCATATTGGACGAGGTGTCTATGGTTGATATAGATTTGTTCTATAGTTTCATCAAGGCCTGTCCCTCTGAGTGTATGATTGTGTTGATAGGTGATAATAACCAGTTACCTAGTGTGAGTTATGGTGATTTGTTGGGATCTCTTGTTCGATCTGGTTCTATTCCTCACGTCCACCTGACTCATTTGTATCGCCAGGGACCTGGTAGTTTTATTCCCGTTATAGCTAAGAAGGTTGTTGATGGTGTGTATTTGACTGATGTCGATTTGAATAATGATTCTGTCAAATTCATCCACTCGACTGATGAAGCTGATATCCGGCAGCACGTATTGGATTTTTACCGTGCTAATAAAAATAAGTGTAAGACTAAGATAATGGCTCCTAATAACAGTGTTGTTGATATGTTGAATGCTGATATTCACTTGGATGAGTATAATACTAGTGATCCTGTGTTTGAAAGCGGTGAGGATATCATGTGTGTTTCAAATATGTATTCAAAGAATGACTCTGGTGTTGTGGATATTGATAAATCAATGTTGAATGGCGAGTTTGGTCGTTTTTGTGTGTATAGAGATGATAGTATTGTGGAGATAGAGAAATTGGATAAATCTAAGAATAAGATCCTTCTTCGCTCTGACAATATAAAGTACGGATATTGTATAACTATCCATAAGTCCCAGGGTGATGAGTACGATAATGTCTTGCTTGTGTTGTATAAGTCTCCTTATATAATGTTGAATAAGAACTTATTGTATACCGCTATAACTCGAGCAAAGACCCATTTGACAATAATAGGTACCTCTGTGTATCTAAAAAAGTGTGTAGATGTTTCTTTGTCTCGTTATGACATTTTGGAATCACTAATCCGTGAATTGTCCCAGTAGTTATTGGATATGTATGTGACATGTATCGTTGATTTGACAAAGAACATTTGATATCATACAAGATATAGTGAAGAATCTATTAATGTATACTCAAGTATAGTGAAGAATCTTCATGGAAGAACAAAAACAAAACAAAACAAACAGTTTTTATTATTACGAATTATACACACATCTCAAAGACAGAAGCAAAGAGGAAAGAGATAGTTTTTGGGTACTCGTCAAACACATCGCTTGGAAGGAAATAAAGAAAAAATATAGTATCGAAAAAAATGACTAAAACTCAATAAATCTCAAGTATGATATCAATCTTAGTGATATCATACTAATAATGTATACTATTGAAAAGGCATGTTTTTTGTCTACCCATGTTACATATTTGTGAACGTCTTTTTGCGTTTTTTTAGTCTGAATTGTATATTAAAATAATAGTTCGCATTAGTATCAAAGTCTTGACCCGAGTCATAACTCTGGTCACATTCAGCTTCAAAGACATAATGAAGTTGCCTAGAAGCTACTGTATGTAACCTAGAAGCTACTACATATAACCTAGAACAGCCTATTTTAGTGTCAAAGTCTTTACCCGAGTCATAACTCTGGTCACATTCAGCTTCAAAGACATAATGAAGCTGTCTAGAAGCTACTGTATGTAACCTAGAACAGCCTATTTTAGTGTCAAAGTCTTTACCCGAGTCATAACTCTGGCCACATTCAGCTTCAAAGACATAATGAAGCTGTCTAGAAGCTACTGTATGTAACCTAGAACAGCCTATTTTAGTGTCAAAGTCTTTACCCAAGTCATAACTCTGGTCACATTCAGCTTCAAAGACATAATGAAGTTGCCTAAAAGCTACTGCATGTAACCTAAAAGCTACTGCATGTGACCTAAAAGCTACTACATATAACCTAGAACATCCTATTTTAGTGTCAGGGTATTTACCCGAGTCATAAATCTGTTCACATTCAGCTTCAAAAGGCACAATTAAGTTGCCTAAAAGCTACTGCATGTAACCTAGAAGCTACTGTATGTAAACTAGAAGCTACTGCATGTAACCTAAAAGCTACTGCATGTGACCTAGGACATCCTATTTTAGTGTCAGGACATCCTATTTTAGTGTCAGGACATCCTATTTTAGTGTCAAGACATACTATTTTAATACCCGAGTCATAAATCTGTTCACATACCCGAGTTCACATACCCGAGTTCACATACCCGAGTTCACATACCCGAGTTCACATATAACCTAGAACATCCTATTTTAGTGTCAGGGTATTTACCCGAGTCATAAATCTGTTCACATTCAGCTTCAAAAGGCACAATTAAGTTGCCTAAAAGCTACTGCATGTAACCTAGAAGCTACTGTATGTAAACTAGAAGCTACTGCATGTAACCTAAAAGCTACTGCATGTGACCTAGGACATCCTATTTTAGTGTCAGGACATCCTATTTTAGTGTCAGGACATCCTATTTTAGTGTCAGGACATCCTATTTTAGTGTCAAGACATACTATTTTAATACCCGAGTCATAAATCTGTTCACATACCCGAGTTCACATACCCGAGTTCACATACCCGGGTCATAAATCTGTTCACATACCCGAGTTCACATACCCGAGTTCACATACCCGAGTTCACATACCCGAGTTCACATACCCGAGTTCACATACCCGAGTCATAAATCTGTTCACATTCAGCTTCCCGAGTCATAAATCTGTTCACATTCAGCTTCCCGAGTCATAAATCTGTTCACATTCAGCTTCAAGGATCACTAGTGGCGACTGGTGATGGCTTGATAGCATCCTTGATCTGCATGTGAAAATATAGATGTTTGTCAGTGAAATTTGTATGAACTTAACAGTTTTTGTGTTTATAGTTGCATAAACGATAAACGATAAACATAAACGATAAACATAAACGATAAACGATAAACGATAAACGATAAACGATAAACATAAACGATAAACGATAAACATAAACGATAAACGATAAACATAAACGATAAACGATAAACATTGCAAAATGGAAGAGTGTGTGTATGTGTGTGTAATAATGCCTTCACATTGCATGCCCCCCCCCCCAACAGAAAAAACATTTACATGCATGCCCCCCCCCAATAGAAAAAACATTTACCTGTGCATCATTTGCGAGCTCGCTTAGGAGAAGGAGAAGGAGGAGGAGCTCGCTTAGGAGAAGGAGAAGGAGGAGGAGCTCGCTTAGGAGAAGGAGAAGGAGGAGGAGCTCGCTTAGGAGAAGGAGAAGGAGGAGGAGCTCGCTTAGGAGAAGGAGAAGGAGGAGGAGCTCGCTTAGGAGAAGGAGAAGGAGGAGGAGGTCCATCAGCATCAGGAGGAGGTCCATCAGCATCAGGAGGAGGTCCACCAGCATTAGGAGGAGGAGGAGGAGGAGGAGCTCGCTTAGGAGAAGGAGAAGGAGGAGGAGCTTGCTTAGGAGAAGGAGAAGGAGGAGGAGGTCCACCAGCATTAGGAGGAGGAGGAGGAGGAGGTCCATCAGCAATCAGGAGGAGGTCCAACAGCTTGCTTAGGAGGATGAGGAGGAGGAGGAGCATCAGCTCCAGCATCAGAAGGTCCACCAGGGTCAGATGGTCCACCAGCATCAGGATCTACACCAGTTTGGGCAAAGATAGCCAAGGTATTCTGAAGATTGACTGCTGCTGCAGTCTCCGCTGATATAGCTGCTTCAAAAGCAGCTCCTATAAGCACTGACTCTGCTATGAACCTAGTAGCCACTGCGTCCGCCTCAACAATGTCATCAGTAGACAAAGTAGGGGGGTACGCATCTAAGTGTAGCACCGCTACTCCCAGTGAGTGCTGGTCAAGGTATGGCTTCCACAAGGCTTCTACCTCATCCCTAGTCAGGTCCTCTTGTTGAGGGATCGTTGCATCGTCCACTGTCCAGCTGAAATCGGAAGCTATCTCCTCCTTCTTCTTGATGTCGCGGATGGCCACTAGGCAAGGTAAGCCAGAACACCGCATCCAGTCGATCTCCGCGTTGGCTGGAAATGTGTCCGTGCTCTGATTGATCCACTGAGTAGGGCAATCAGATGTTGCTACGCAACAAACCATCTTGGAATCCTCTCCCGCGACCAAGGACATGTGTCTGCAGTAATCAGACTGCTGAGAAATCCTCCAGGCACGACGACCCCCTTGATGATGCCGATGATATCCCCTGCTGCGTAGTCATTGGCTACAAAGCATCCTCTGTTGCCAGTGTGAATCCCGGACTGCCCCGAGAAAACATCCGCTGCAGGAGTCGCGCAGAGTCCTCTGGACATTTCCAAGATCTCCTCATGACTGAAGAGCGTAGACATAGACATATTCTTGATAGTCATGAATTTAGGTGCAAAGCAAGCACAGTGAGTCCTCATGGTGAATAGAATAGAGAGAGAGAGAGAGAGAGAGAGAGAGGAGAGAGAGAGAGAGAGATGGAATAGGATAACGCTGTTGGAAAGATAAGGAGAAGAAGAGAACGATATTGCGAAGAGTGTGAGAATTTGAAGAGTGCGAGATTTGAAGAGTGCGAGAATTTGAAGAGTGTGAGAATTTGAAGAATGCGCGAATTCGAAGGTGTGGGTCTGTGTGGAGTTGGCCGAAGATGTCACTGATATCTCAAATATCTTCCGGAATGTGTGTCCCTGCGAAGTTGTGGTCTGTGGAGTTGGTCGAAGATGCCAAGTGACATTTCAAATGTCTTCCGGAATGTGGTGTCCCCTGCGAAGTTGGGGTCTGTGTGAGTTTGGTCGAAGATGCCAGTGACATCTCAAATGTCTTCCTGTAAAGTGTGTCCCTGCGAAGTTGTGGGTCTGCGCGAAGTTTTAAAATCGATTGCTACGGTGCTTGCAGTGAGTTGTGTTTTGACTTCCAGTCAATTGGTGTGTCCCTGCGAAAGTTGTGGGTCTGCGCGAAGTTTTATCGATTGCTACAGTGCTTGCAGTGAGTTGTGTTTTGACTTATCCGTCATTGGTGTGTCCCTGCGAAGCTGTGGGTCTGCATGGGGTTTGTATCGATTTGCTACAGTGATTTGCATTCGAAGCATTCCGGCTTCGAGTCAATTGGTGGTGTCCCTGCGAAGCTGTGGGGTCTGCATGGGGTTTGGTATCGATTGCTACAGTGATTTGCAGTGGCGAAGCATTCCGGCTTCGAGTCAATTGGTGTGTCCCCTGCGAAGTTGTATCGATAGCTACAGTGATTTGCAGTGAGAAGCATTCCGGCTTCGAGTCAATTGGTGTGTCCCTGCGAAGTTGTGGTCTGTGTGAAGTTTTATCGATTGCTACAGTGCTTGCAGTGAGTTGTGTTCCCGGCTTCGAGTCAATTGATGTGTCCCTGCGAAGTTGTGGGTCTGCGCGAAGTTTTTATCGATTGCTACAGTGCTTGCAGTGAGTTGTGTTCCGGCTTCGAGTCAATTGGTGTGTCCCCTGCGAAGTTGTGGGTCTGCGCGAAGTTTTATCGATTGCTACAGTGCTTGCAGTGAGTTGTGTTCCGGCTTCGAGTCAATTGTGTGTCCCTGCGAAGTTTGTGGTCTGCGCGAGTTTTAATCGATTGCACATTGCTTGCAAGTGAGTTGGTGTTTTTCCGGCTTTCGATCAATTGATGTGTCCTGCGAAGTTGTGGGTCTGTGGAAGTTTTTATCGATTGCTAGCAGTGCTTGCAGTATTGTTTCCGCTTCGAGTCAATTGAGGTGTCCCTGCGAATTTGGGTCCTGCTCGAATTTTACTCGATTGCTACAGTGCTTGCAAGTGAGTTTTGTTTCCGGCTCGAGTCCAATTGATGTGTCCCTGCGAAGTTGTGGGTCTTGCTTGACGTTGTTATCGATGGCTACAGTGGCTTGCGTGTTTGTTCCGGCTTTCGAGTCAATTGCTGTGTCCCTGCGAAGTTTGGTTCTGCTCGAAGTTTTTAATCTATTGCTACGTGCTTGCAGTGATTGGTGTTCCGTCTTCAGCAATTGAGTGTCCTTGCGAAGTTGTGGGTCGCCGAAGTTTTATCGATTGCTACAGTGCTTGCCAGTGGTTGTGTTCCGACTACGAGTCAATTGGGTGTGTCCCCTGCGAAGTTGTGGGTCTGCGCGAAGTTTTATCGATGGATACAGTGCTTGCATGGAGTTTGTAACGATTTTGCCGTGCTTGAGTTGTGTTTTCGGCTTCCAGTCAGAACTAGAGCGATATTCCGATTATTGTTACTACACTGCAAACCCTTTTTGGACAATGTTTTCCGGTATGAATTGTTTAGTAGCGACGTATGCACCAAGTGTCATTCCGAATGTCGACCCACTGCGTCTATAACTGCTAATATGTTTTGCTAACTTGATGTAGAGGTGTAGTCATTCCAGCCCTGTGACCGAATCCGAATATCACTTGACAGTGAATTGTCTTAGGCAGTATGCATTAGACAGGGATAGTCGTGATACTGAGAGAAATGTGGTTACTTCACGTGGTTGGCCTCCAGAGTATGACCCTTGTGAACATATGGAGCGAATTCGATTTGCAATGTCTTTTGGTTCGACCAGTAATGTTGGCGTCATGTCCGCTGTGAATGCTTGGAACAGAAACAACCGACTCTCTGATGCAACTGCTGAATCCTCTAAATTAAATCATACTAATCCTGTTGATCTGTAATGATATCACCATAATGATTTCGCATGTAACCATCAGAAGAATTCCCCTTGTAACACCCTTGTAACACCCTTGTAATATCCTTGTAACACCCTTGTAACACCCTTGTAACACCGAGTGTCGTTTATTGATATAAAAATGGAATCAGTTAAGGATTTGAATATAAGATACAAATCAATTAAAGCCGTTATAAGTACTAAATTCCAACCAAATTCCAACTAAATTCCAACTAAATGCCAACTAAATACCCACTAAATATCCCCTAGTAACACCCTAGTAACACCCTAGTATTGTCCTGGTATTGTCCCTGGTATTGTCCTGGTATTGTCCTGGTGTCTTGTCTTATCGTTTATTAATGAATAAAATTGAATTCATCTAAAGGCTGCTAGTTTCTTAATTGAAATCCAGTTAAAGCTAGTAAGTATGTCAATTGCATCTATGTCTGTCGTTCCCGTGTTTGTTTGCCATGAATGCAATAAAGTATTCAAGACTGCGTTTACTCTTCGACGCCACACCATGTTACATACAGGAGAATTACCTTGGTCTTGTGAGTCCTGCAAGAAAGGTTTCACACATAAGAGTTCTTTGACTGCCCACAAGTGTCATATTTGCAAGCATTGCAATGAGATATTCCAGACTGCCCCAGACTTGAAGGTTCATCTGTTAAAACACGTTAACCCCTTAGAGTGTCCCACGTGTCACAAGTGTTTTGCTACCCCTGGTATTATGGCAGTCCACATGAACCGACACCTGGAGTACAAACCTTATCCCTGTAAGCATTGCCCTAAGAGTTTCGCTACTAATACCGAGTTGAAGCACCACACGGTGTTCCATGATACCCATCGCCCTCATGTGTGTAATGATTGTGGTGCATCATACATCCACAAATGGCAACTCCTTCTTCACGAAGACGACCATGGCCCTAACCAGGTTCCCTGTCCGTATTGTCAGCTCTCCGTGGCATCTGCTCGTATGTCCAACCATGTGTACAAATGTCACAAGGACAAGTACATGCAATACGGTAAATGTACCCGTTTGAAACTCCCAATTCCACTTTAGTGGCATATCCATGTTGTCCCGTGATGTGCCGTCATGTTACATTGTGTGTTATATTGCACCATACTCTTTTTATAGGAGGTTACAGTCCTATCTACTTGTAACCCAATATGTGTCGCATGATACCCTATTGACCCGTCAACGGTACCCTCCTTGTACCCTCCATGTATCTGCCTGTTACTTCCCCGTTACTGTCCTCGTATTTCCAACTATTCACACACTCATGTAATTTAAATATATCTTATTGGTAATTCCACGAGTCACACGGTACGTTAATGAATGAATGAGCTCAGGGGACAACTACGAGTGTCCATCCTATTGCGATGGAGGTACAATGATTAGTTGGATGAGTTACCGGTGAAGTACGTATAGATATCTAGTATAATGTACTTATAAATGTATAGGTAATACCCACGAAGTACAGTGAGAGTACAAACGTAGTACAATGACTATAGGTAGATTCACGAGAGTAACCGCATATACTCATACACATTCCTTCCGTATCGAACGGTGCCAGGATTACAAAGACATTAATTTCTTACTATCGAAAAACCCTGCGCTCAGTAGTTGAACCCTGAGCTCATTCATTCATTACGCAACCGAAACAGCATAGCCTGCGTCCTGATGCGCAACCGACCCGCAACCGACCCACAACCGACCATAGCCTGCGTCCTGCGTCCTGCGTCCTCCGTCCTGCGTCCTGCGTCCTGCGTCCTGCGTCCAGCGTCCAGCGTCCTGTGTCCTGCGACGCAACCAACCCACTGAAGCTACGTCTACGACGCAACGGACCCTCCCCATGTTGCGTCTCATGAAGCAAAGGACCCTTCGACGTTGCGTCTGCGACGTAGGACGTAGCGTCCTGATTCCTGAACACACCAGGTTACCCCTGCGTCAAGTAAACCCCACTCATAGGGCGTGTTTCCACAGAGACTTTTCCCTTGCCGCGAACTCTCAAGTTAACCCTAAGGGGGGAGGGAGGGAGGGAGGGGAGGGAGGGAGGGAGGGAGGGAGGGAGGGAGGGAGGTGGTAAGGGAGGGAGGAGGTAAGGGAGGGAGGTGGTGGTGAGGGAGGTGGTAAGGGAGGGAGGAGGTGGTGAGGGAGGAAGGGTGGGAGACGGCTGGAGACTGCTTAGAACAAACGAAAGACGGCATGATCCAGTAGCGCAATGACCAGTGGAAACAAAAAAGGGCGTGAACGTGGCCTGCCTTGCCGTGGCAGACAGCGTAGGGCAGCGTGGCATCAGAATGCCCCGGGGAATGCCCAGCTGTTCACCCCAACGATCCCGGGGAATCCACGTAGATGAAAATTTGCTGCCAGGTAGATCCCCGAACCCCAATCCGGGGAAGGCCCAAACTCGTCTGTGCCTGTGGAAACACGCCCATAGTCAGACTCCCACTCACGAGGGGCAATGAGTAAGGCCAGGCTGGCGGACACCCTGGCCAACAAGCGGCATCCCCAGCGCCTCACTCACCCTCTGCCCGCTGCCCTATGCCCTCTTCTCGCTGCTCGCTCATCTCACCGCCAGGCTGGCGGTCGCCCTGGCCATCAAGCGGCATGCCCATCGCCTCACCCGCGGTTGCAACGAGGGCGAGGGCAACCGGTCACGCTACGCCTCTCGTTTGCCCCGACGATCCGCCAGGTCCTTCCCGTGTCGGTGTGGAAGGGGATCCACGGGACGTGCATACCCAGCTGCCCTCAAATCCCGGGCCCCCACCCACCCAATTCCCCACACATTGCGCTCTCACTGTTAAGACGAACACTTCAATCCAGCCCGAGATAATTTCTTTCGACCGCAGTCGGCCTTCCAACGCTCTTACCTACGATCTGGTATCTGAAGAGCTCTTAACCAACGAGCTGTCTTTCTTACTGCCATCCATTCTTCCTTTTATCGCCCCCCCCCCCCCCCCCCCCCCCCCCCCCCCCCGCAACCCCACAACCACCCCACCCCCCACCCCCCCACCATCACACCCACCACCCACCAGCAGCAGCAGTAGCAGTAGCAGCAGTAGCAGCAGCGACTCAGCCAGCTAGCCAACCCAACTAGACTTTGCAACCCGTTCAGCACCATGAGCAGCTGGTTCAATCCCCGCCAGCTGGACGATGCTTCACGTGTACTGCGTGGTATTGCTTTAGTCATGAGCCACAAAGTGTATGAGAGGTGAGATGGTGATCTGTACCGTGCATGGGGTATGGGGTACACATGGGCTTACATGGTGCAGAGGTCATGGGGTGCAGGGCATGGGGAGTGCATGGGTGATGAGGCACGCATGGGGTGTGTGGTGTGGTGTGGACTTGAGCTTGCTTGCGACACTGGGCATGGGGAGTGCATGGGGTATGAGGCACGCATGGGGTGTGTGGTGTGGTGTGGACTTGAGCTTGCTTGCGACACTGGGCATGGGGAGTGCATGGGGGATGAGGCACGCATGGGGTGTGTGGTGTGGTGTGGACTTGAGCTTGCTTGCGACACTGGGCATGGGGAGTGCATGGGGGATGAGGCACGCATGGGGTGTGTGGTGTGGTGTGGACTTGAGCTTGCTTGCGACACTGGGCATGGGGAGTGCATGGGGTATGAGGCACACATGTGGTGTGTGGTGTGGTGTGGACTTGAGCTTGCTTGCGACACTGGGCATGGGGAGTGCATGGGGGATGAGGCACGCATGGGGTGTGTGGTGTGTGGTGTGGTGTGGTGTGGGCACAGGCTTGCTTGGGGCACTGGGCATGTGGCACAGTGTATAGGACATGCCTGCGTCAAGAGTTGTTTGTTGTATGGTATGTGATGTGGTGTTTGTGGTGTGTGGTGTTTGGTGTGGGGTGTATGGTGTGTGGTGTGTGATGTGTGATGTGTGATGTGGGGTGTGGGGTGAACATGAGATTGCATGTGGCACAGTGTATAGGACATACCTGCATCAAAAGTTGTTTGTTGTATGGTGTGTGGTGTGTAGTGTGGGGTGTATGGTGTGGGGCGTGGGGTGTGTGGTTTGGGATGTGGGGTGTATGGTGTGGGGTGTGTGGTGTGGGGTGAACATGAGATTGCATGTGGCACAGTGTATAGGACATACCTGCGTCAAGAGTTGTTTGTTGTATGGTGTGGGGTGTGGGGTGTATGGTGTGGGTTGTGGGGTGTGTGGTTTGGGATGTGGGGTGTATGGTGTGTGGTGTGGGGTGTGGGGTGAACATGAGATTGCATGTGGCACAGTGTATAGGACATACCTGCGTCAATATTTGTTTGTTGTATGGTGTGTGGAGTGGGGTGCGGGGTGTATGGTGTGGGTTGTGGGGTGTGTGGTTTGGGATGTGGGGTGTATGGTGTGGGGTGTGGGGTGTGGGGGGAATGTGAGATTGCATGTGGCACAGTGTATAGGACATACCTGCGTCAAGAGTTGTTTGTTGTATGGTGTGGGTTGTGGGGTGTGGGGTGTATGGTGTGGGTTGTGGGGTGTGTGGTTTGGGATGTGGGGTGTATGGTGTGTGGTGTGGGGTGAATATGAGATTGCATGTGGCACTGTGTATAGGACATACCTGCGTCAAGAGTTGTTTGTTGTATGGTGTGTGGTGTGGGGTGTGGGGTGTATGGTGTGGGTTGTGGGGTGTGTGGTTTGGGATGTGGGGTGTATGGTGTGGGGTGTGTGGTGTGGGGTGAACGTGAGATTGCATGTGGCACAGTGTATAGGACATACCTGCGTCAAGAGTTGTTTGTTGTATGGTGTGTGGAGTGGGGTGTGGGGTGTATGGTGTGGGTTGTGGGGTGTGTGGTTTGGGATGTGGGGTGTATGGTGTGGGGTGTGTGGTGTGGGGTGAACATGAGATTGCATGTGGCACAGTGTATAGGACATACCTGCGTCAAGAGTTGTTTGTTGTATGGTGTGGGGTGTGGGGTGTGGGGTGTATGGTGTGGGTTGTGGGGTGTGTGGTTTGGGATGTGGGGTGTATGGTGTGGGGTGTGGGGTGAATATGAGATTGCATGTGGCACTGTGTATGGGACATACCTGCGTCAAGAGGTTTTTGTTGCATGGTGAGTGGTGTGTGGTGTGGGGTGTATGGTGTGGGTTGTGGGGTGTGTGGTTTGGGATGTGGGGTGTATGGTGTGTGGTGTGGGGTGTGGGGTGAACATGAGATTGCATGTGGCACAGTGTATAGGACATACCTGCGTCAAGAGTTGTTTGTTGTATGGTGTGTGGTGTGGGGTGTGGGGTGTATGGTGTGGGTTGTGGGCTGTGTGGTTTGGGATGTGGGGTGTATGGTGTGTGGTGTGTGGTGTGGGGTGAACATGAGATTGCATGTGGCACAGTGTATGGGACATACATGCGGAAAGAGTTGTTTGTTGCATGGTGTGGGGTGTGGGGTGTGTGGTTTGGGATGTGTGTTGTATGGTGTGTAGTATGTGGTGTGTGGTGAGCATGTGCTTGCATGGGGGCACAGAGTATGGCACCTGCATGGGTCAAGGGCTGCATGGTATGTAGTGAATGTTGCATGTTGCATGCTGTTTTATCTATGCTGCATGGTATGTTGTGCATGTTTCATGTTGTATTTTGTATGTTGCATGTTATGTAGTGAATGTCGCATTATGTATGTTGAATGCTGTTTGTTGCATGTTGCATGCTGTGTGCCGTGTGGTTCAGGTTGCTGATTTCATGTTCCACGGTGTGAAGTGCATTTTGCACATTGCTTGATGTGTAGTGCATGATTTACTGTGCATGGTGCATGGTGATTATTGTATGATGCATTTTGTGAGTATTGTGTTGTATGTTGAATGTTGCATGTTGCATGCTGTTCGGTTCATGTTGCATGGTATGTAGTGTATGTTGATTCTTTGATGTTGTTTGTTGAATGTTGCATGTTGTATGTTGAATGGTGCATGTTGCATGCTGTTTGGTTCATGTTGCATGGCATGTGCTGTGTAGTTAATGTTGCAGATTGCATGTTCCACGGTGTGTAGTTCATTTTTCATGTTGCTTGAGGTGTAGTGCATGATTTACTGTGCATGCTGCATGGTGATTATTGCATTTTGCATGGTGCATGGTGTGAAGTGCATTGTGTATAGTGCATGGTGCATGGTGCATTGTGTGTAGTGCATGATTTACTGTGCATGGTGCATGGTGATTATTGTATTTTGCATGTTGCGTGTTGTATGATGTGTAGTGTGTAGTGCATGGTTCATACATGTGTTATGGGGTTAAGGTGGTTGGTGGTTGGTGGTGTGTTCTCTCCCCCCCCCCCCCCCCCCCCCCCCCCCCCCCACACACACACACACACACACGCACGCACACACGTACACACGCACACACACACACACACACCACACCACCGCACCCTACATACCCCTCACCCCTTACCAGAATTTCCAGTTTTTTTTCAAATCTGAAAGTGGGTTTTTCCTAGCTTTATGGTTGTAGGCCTCCTACAGGGACAGCGTTTCGAGCTCTCTATAGCTTTTCGGGCCATTTAAGGCAAAACATTTTTTTTTTACTTTTTCTATAGCGATTTGTTTTGGCAAAACGGGGTCAAAACTAGCGATCGCTATATATAGCGGAAATAAAAATCCCTGAGAAGACCCTCAACCACATTGCTGACCTGCTCACTGTTCAAAACTCTTCCCCCCCCCCCCCCTATACACCCCCCACACCCCACACCCCACCTCACCCTACCCAACTTCCCCTCTACCCAGTCTTATAGTCAATCGGGCAGCCGTAGAGGACTACCAGAAGATCTTATCCCACATTGCTGACCTGCTTACTGTACCCCCCCCCCCCCCCCCCCCCCCCCCCTCCCTCCCCCCCCCACACACACCTCACCCTATCCAACTTCCCCGCCCCCCACCTCCCCCTACCCAACTTCCCCTCCCCCCTCCTCCTCACCCTACTCCCCCCTTGCCCCCCTCTCCCAATCCTTTAGTCTAGTGCGCAGCAGCCGGTGACTACCAGAAGACCCCACCACCACCACACACACACACACCACACCACCCTGTATACCTTTAACCCCTCACCTCCCCCTTACCCCTCCCCCCCCCCCCCCCCTCCACCACACACACACACACAGCACATCACTCCACATACCTCTCACACCCCATCTCACCCTACCCAACTTCCCTGCCACCCTCCTCATCCCCCCCTCCTTTCCTTTCCCCTTCCCAGTCCTATAGTCAAGCGCGCAGCAGCCAGTGACTACCTGTAGACCATGAACCACATTGCAGACTTGCTCAGAGTACTAAACTCCCCCCCTCCCTACCCCCCCCTCCCTACCCCCCCCCCCCTACCCTACCCAACTTTCCCCCCCCCCCCACCTCCCCCTACTCCCCCCCCCCCCCCACCTCCCCCTTCCCAGCCCTATAGTCAAGCGCGCAGCAGCGGGTGACTACCAGAAGACCCCACCACCAGCACACACACACACACCCCACCCCACCCTACATACCTCTCACACCTCATCTCACCCTACCCAACTTCCCCGCCACCCACCTCCCCCTACTTCCCCCCCACCTCCCCCTTCCCAGTCCTATAGTCAAGCGCGCAGCAGCGGGTGACTACCAGAAGACCATGAACCACATTGCAGACCTCCTGAGCCAGGAGGCTAGGAGGGCAGAGCCTGTACACCAGTCTCCTGCCCAAGGCCCCCCCTCTGCGCATGACACCTCACCAGGCCACGCCACTGCACAGCACCAGCCCCCAGCTGGGCAGGCCCCCTCCATTGTGGAAGAAATCGCACGAGGCCACGCCACTGCACAGACCCAGCCCCAGCCCCCACTTGGGCAGGCCCCCTCCCTTGTGCAGGACATCGCACAAGGCCACACCACTGCACAGACCCAGGCTCCCCCTGAACAACAGGCCCCAACCCAATCATACTCAGCCCCCCAGCCTGTGTCAAGTCCAGTCAGCATGCCCGCCAGCTCACCACACCCAGCTGCCAGCCTGGCCACCTCAGACATGACAGCTTCAAAACCAGGCCCTGTCAACTCTGCCAGCCTGTCAGCCCCTCCTCCTGATCCCGCCAAACCAGATTCAAGTCCCATGCAGACAGCCATACCACCCGTGCCGCCTGCACCACCTGTACAGCCTGTACAGCCTGCACCTAAGCATCGTGTACTGCGAGAGAGGCGTGTGCCAGAGTCTCCCATGGGCAGAGCCCTAGGGTTTGCTGGTTTGGGGGCCAGCTTGATGTTTGGAAGTATGCAGGACAATATGGTTCGTGTATGGAGCGGGCCTGTAGAAGGTGGGTTTTATGTGGTGTGTGGTGTGTGGTGTGTGGGATGGGTGTATGTGGTTTGGGGGCCAGCTTGATGTTTGAAAGCATTCAGGATAACTTGGTTCGTGTATAGGATAACTTGGTTCGTGTATGGAATGGGCATGTTGAAGGTGGGTTTTATGTGGTGTGGTGTGTGGTGTGTGGGATGGGTGTATGTGGTTTGGTGGCCGGCTTGATGTTTGGAAGCATTCAGGATTACTTGGTTCGTGTATGGAATGGGCAAGTTGAAGGTGGGTTTTATGTGGTGTGTAGTGAGGGGGATGGGTGTATGTGGTTTGGGGGCCGGCTTGATGTTTGGAAGCATTCAGGATAACTTGGTTCGTGTATGGAATGGGCATGTTGAAGGTGGGTTTTATGTGGTGTGTGGTGTGTGGTGTGTGGGATGGGTGTATGTGGTTTGGGGGCCGGCTTGATGTTTGGAAGCATTCAGGATAACTTGGTTCGTGTATGGAATGGGCATGGTTTATGTGGGTTTTATGTAGTGTGTAGTGAGGGTGATGGGTGTAAGTGGGGCATGAGGGTGTGTGGTTGGGGGTTGGGTGGTGATGGGTTGGGTGGGTAGGTGGTGGGGTGGGGGTTCATGGTGCTTCATTCATGGTGCTTCATTCATGGTGCTTCTGGTTTTGGAATGATAGCAGAGGTGCTACTGGTGGACTGGTGGACAGCAGCTGGGTCGATATAAGGTTGGTCAATATAAGCTCCTTGAACGACGTAGGTGCCCGGTTCGAATCCCCACGGTTGTGCTTAAGTGTTCGCGGTCGCATCTCTTTCCTCTCCTCGCCCTCATCGCCCCCACCCCACCACCACCACCACCACCACACACACACACACACTCTCACACACCCACACACCCCACACCACACCCCTCCACACTCACACACACACACACACTCTCACACCCACACACCCCACCCCACCCCACCCCTCCACACATCCACCCACACACCCACCCAGGCGAGACTCCAGGCAGCAGTGGGAGGTTGACAGCAGCCAACGCAACCCGCTTGGCTGACGCCTTGTGTCGCATGAGGGGACTTTGTTTTGTTCTGGTTTGGTTTGGTTTGGTTTCCAGCGGGTATGGGTGCCAGCCTGCCCCCCCCCCACCCCCCCCACCCACACCCACCCACCCACCCACACACCCACACACACACCCACCCACCCAGGCGAGACTCCAGGCAGCAGTGGGAGGTTGACAGCAGCCAACGCAACTCGCTTGGCTGACGCCTTGTGTCGCATGAGGGGCGCTGCTTTGAAGATCGGCCAGATGTTGTCCATTCAGGATGAGAACGTACTGCCCCCTCAGGTGTGTTGGTGTGACTGTATTGCCGGGGACATTGAAGTAGGGTACACGTGTGTGTGGGGGGGGGAGGGGGGCTAATGAAATCACACCAGCTGCTTGTCAAGGTGAGGCTGGGTGTGTGGTTTGTGTGTGTGTGTGTGTGTGTGGGGGGGGGGGGGGGGGCATGTTACAGCGTAAGGGTAGCCCAATAGGCAGCTTCGAAGATCTGTCACAAGTTGTCCATTCAGGATGAAAACGTACTGCCCCCTCAGGTGTGGTGGTGTGACTGTATTGCCGTGGATATTGTAGTAGGGCCCATTAGTGTGTAAGTGTGTGTGGGTGTGTGTGTGTGTGTGTGTGTGGGGGGGGGGGGGTACTGTGTAAGGGTAGCCCAATAGTCCCCTTTGAAGATTGGCCACATGTTGTCCATTCAGGATGAAAACGTACTGCCCCCTCAGGTGTGATGGTGTGACTGTATTGCCGTGGATGTTGGGTTATGGTGCGTGTGTGTGTGTGTGTGTGGTGGTGGGGGGGGGGATGTGTATGTTACAGTGTAGGGGTATCCCAATGGGCTGCTTTGACGATTGGCCATGTGTTGTCCGTTCAAGATGAAAACATACTGCCCCATCAGGTGTGGTGGTGTGACTGTATTGCTTTGACAATTGGCCACATGTCCATTCAGGACAAAAACATACTGCCCCATCAGGTGTGATGGTGTGACTGTATTGCTTTGAAGATTGGCCACATGTTGTCTGTTAAAGACAAAACGTACTGCCACCTTGCATGTTGCTGGATTGACTGCATGGTGGTGTGTAGTGGTGGTGGTGTGTAGTGGTGGTGGTGTTAGGTGTAATGGTGGTGTGTGGTGGTGGTGGTAGTGGCCGTCGGGTGTGGTGGTGGTGGTGTGTGTAGTTGTGGGGGTGGTCGCCATTTCAGATGACAAGTTCTATGCAGCTTCGCATGCGACGCTAAAAATTGGCGTAGAGGGGTCCTGACGGAGCGACAGGTGGCAACAGAAGAAAGTTAGTTACGAGGCCGTTGGCTGACATGTTAGGCTTCGTCTCGGTTAGACTTTCTTTCATACACACAGAAGGACAAATGGGTAACCCTGGGGGCTCCCGCCCCCTTGGGGAGGGGGCTCCGCCCAAAACTGTACTGCCCCCTTAGGTGTGACCAGATTGGATTGACTGCATGGTTTGGTGTGGCGGTGGGGGTGAATTTGGATTGAATTGAATACATGATTTTTTAAAATTGAATGCAGGACAAACATGTTGGAAAAAAACGAAACCAAAAAACGATTTGATTTTATAATCTTGACTTGAAAAACTTGACTTGAAAAACGAAACCGAAAAACGATTTGATTTTATTATCTTGACTTGAAAAACTTGACTTGAAAAACGAAACCGAAAAACGATTTGATTTTATAATCTTAACGATTTGATTTGATTTCCAAACATGTTGGAAAACAAGGAAACCGAAAAACGATTTGATTTTATAATCTGTTCAAATCTGCACTGCTGAAATGTATGGTTGTGTACAGGGAACACAAACCAAAACTGAAAACCAAAAATTAACAAAAAAACAGCCTCAAGGACAGTGCCATTAAAAAAAAAAAACGAAATATAGGTAATATGAGAAAATAAACAAACGAAACAAAACCATAATCAAAACCATGTCCCTGTCAGGTGCAAGCTGCCCTGGAGCGTGTCCGACAGGGTGCTGACGTCATGCCATGTCATAAAAAGTGTCTGAACAAAAGCCCAAACCAAAACCATGTCCCCATCAGTTGCAAGCTGCCCTGGAGCGTGTACAACAGGGCGCTAAGATCATGCCATGTCATAAAAATGGCTTCAACCGAAACCAGGCCCAAAACCCAAAACAAGACCATGTCCCTGTCCCTGTCAGGTGCAAGCTGCCCTGGAGCGTGTACAACAGGGCGCTGACGTCATGCCACGTCATAAAAAAGGCCTAAACCAAAACCAAAACTTAAACCATGTCCCCATCAGGTGCAAGCTGCACTGGAGCGTGTCCGCTGTCGTCATTTCATGACATTAAAAAGGCTATAAAAAGGCCTAAACCAAAACTAAAACCATAACCATGTCCCTGTCCCTGTCAGGTGCAAGCTGCCCTTGAGCGTGTTCGACAGGGCGCTGACGTCATGCCATGTCATAAAAACGGTTTAACCAAAACCAACACCATGTCCCCATCAGGTGCAAGCTGCCCTGGAGCGTGTCCGACAGGGCGCTGATGTCATGCCACGTCACCAGCTGGAGGGGGTCTTGAGGAAGGAGCTGGGTGAGGACTGGCTGAGCTTGGTTGCGGAGTTTGATCATGACCCAAAAGCCGCTGCCAGTATTGGACAGGTGAGTGTGTGTGGGGTAGGTGGGTGAGTGGGGTTGGGGGGTAGGGACTGGTGAGGGGTGATGACCCCACTCCACACACAGGCGTGTACTCACACCTCCCCTTGCCCCCCCCCTCACTCACCATCCTGCCTCTCACCCTCCTCCCCACACACATGCACCTACTCCCCTCTCACCATCCTGCCCCTCGCCCCTCACCCTCCCTTGGTTTCGGAGTTTGATCATGACGCAAAAGCCGCAGCCAGTATTGGACTGGTGAGTGTGTGTGGGGTAGGTGGGTGAGTGGGGTTGGGGGGTTGGGACTGGTGAGGGGTGATGACCCCACCCCACACACAGGCACGTACTCGAACCTCCCCTTG
>JACBWV010000307.1:27500-30000 GCA_013435795.1 Chlamydomonas sp. ICE-L
AAACATGCAACCAACATGCAACCAACAGCAAACCAACATGCAAACTAGACCCAACATGCAACAAACATGCAAACCAACCTGCAAACAAACATGTCAACCAACTGCAAACAACATGCAAACCAACATTTCAAACCAACATGCAACCACATGCAGAACAAAAACCCATTCAACCAACATGCAAACCAACATGCCAAACAAACATGCAAACCAACATTCAACAAACTGCAAACAAACAGCAAACCAACATGCAAATCCAACATGCAAACCAACATTCCAAACCAACATGCAAACACATGCAAACCAACATGCCAACCAACATGCAACCAACAGCAAACAAATGCAACCAACATGCAAACCACATGCAAACCAACATGCAAACCACATGCAAACAAACATCAAACAAACATGCAAACCAACATCAACAAACATGCAACCAACTGCCAACAACATGCAAACACACATGCAAACAAACATCAAACCAACATGCAAACCAACATCAAACCAACAATGCAAACCACCATGCAACCACATGCACAGCCAAAAAACATGCAAACAAACATGCAAACCAACATGCAAACAAACATGCAAACAAACATGCAAACCAACATGCAAACCAACATGCAAACCAACATGCAAACAAACATGCAAACCAACATGCAAACAAACATGCAAACCAACATGCAAACCAACATGCAAACCAACATGCAAACCAACATGCAAACCAACATGCAAACCAACATGCAAACCAACATGCAAACCAACATGCAAACCAACATGCAAACCAACATGCAAACCAACATGCAAACCAACATGCAAACCACATGCAACCAACATGCAAACAAACATGCAAACAAACATGCAAACAAACATGCAAACAAACATGCAAACAAACATGCAAACAAACATGCAAACAAACATGCAAACCAACATGCAAACAAACATGCAAACCAACATGCAAACAAACATGCAAATGTATTCAATATGAAGTAAAATGTCTTGAACTTGAAAACAGAATGTATTGAACAGGAAAATAAAATGTATTGAACTTGAAAACAAAATGTATTGGAAATGAAAATAAAATGTATTGAACTTGAAACAAAACGTATGGAACACGGAAATAAGTGTATTGTACATGAAAACACCATGTATCTCATATTTAAAATACAAATCAATATATGCAACATAACATTGTTTAAAACATGCATTATAATTGCTTTTATATAACATGCATTATTATTGTTTGTTTGTAACATAGAACATCGCAACACCCTGCCCAGGTTGCCAAGAAGGAGTTGTCTCTTGAGTGTGACTACCGACACGAGCTTGCCGCACAGAGGCGCTTCAAAAAATTGGTGGCCAACGATCCTGAGCTGGTAGGTGGAGCGCAGTGGTTATGGTCAGTATTCATATTTACACACAAAAGACACACAAAATGCATATATATGTAGACAGCAAATTATATGTTGTCCCTTGAGTGTGACTACCGCCACGAGCTTGCTGCACAGAGGCGCTTCAAAGAATTGGTGGCCAACGATCCTGAGCTGGTAGGTGGGGTGCAGTGGTTATGGGCAGTGTTCATATTTACACACAAAAGACACACACAAAATGCATGTATATATAAGCATAACAAATTTATGTTGTCCCTTGAGTGTGACTACCGCCAGGAGTAAGCCGCACAGAGGCGCGTCAAGGAACCGGTGGCCAACAATCCTGAGCTGGTAGGTGGGGTGCAGTATTGTGGTATGTTTGTACGGTGCTGATCTGAATTTAATATTAGAACCGTACATTTAGGAGAGATTTAATTATTAAAATATATTAAATGAAATGATAGCAAATAATTAATTGTGGGAAGGTTTTAGGAAGTTATTGAAGTATATTAAATGAAATTATGGTAATCGCTCCTTGGCTTCTTTTGGATTGTACGATACAGTGCGGTTAAGTTTTTAGTTTTAAATATAATGAATGAAATTAATTAATTGATTATAATTTCTTCTTGGCTTCTTTTGAATCCTAAATTACAGTGCGGGTAGAAGTATTGAATACATTTGTGTAGTGTCTGCAGTGATTCCATAGCTCACACTACCCCCCCCCCCCCCCCCCCCCCAAAAAAAAAACATCCTCTCCCCTCCCCTCCCTTACCCCCCCACCCCCTCACCCCCCCCTAAAAACACTCCTCTCCTCCCCCTCACTCCCCTCCCCTCCCTTACCCCCCCCCCCCCCGCCCCCCCTAAAAACAATCCTCTCCCCCCACTCCCTCCTCCCTTCTACCCCCCCCCCCCTACCCCCCCCTACCCCCCCCCCCGCGCCCCCCTAAAACAATCCTCTCCTCCCCCTCCCTCCCCTCCCCTCCCTTACCCCCCCCCCCCCCCCCCCCCCCGCCAAAAAAACAATCCTCTCCCCCCTCACTCCCCTCCCCTCCCCTCCATTCCCGCCCCCCCCCCCCCCCAGCCCCTCCCCCACCCCCCCCCCGCCCCCGCCCCCCCCCACCTCCTCTCCCCCC
>JACBWV010000307.1:35000-42256 GCA_013435795.1 Chlamydomonas sp. ICE-L
TCAAATGGTGGAAGGATGCGCTAAGAGAGATAGCCAGAAGGTTGTGGAGCAGTCTTGCAAGCTGGGCTTCTTGACAGGTGGGTTAGAGGTACATAGCTAATATCACCCAACTTGTGAGTCGTGTGTTGAAGTGTACCCTAGTACCTTCAAATGGTGGAAGGGTGCGCTAGGAGAGATAGCCAGAAGGTTGTTGAGCAGTCTTGCAAGCTGGGCTTCTTGACAGGTAGGCCAGCATGTGATGGTTTTGAGGGGCCAATTGTTGCTATCACACTTGGTGTAAGCAGGTTTCTTGACAGGTAAGTGGATTTCTTGACAGGTAAGCGGGTTTCTTGACAGGTAAGAGGGTTTCTTGACAGGTAAGAGGGTTTCTTGACAGTTAGGCCAGCATGTAATGGTTTTGAGGGGCCAATTGTTGCTATCACACTTGGTGTAAGCAGGTTTCTTGACAGGTAAGTGGATTTCTTGACAGGTAAGCGGGTTTCTTGACAGGTAAGAGGGTTTCTTGACAGGTAAGCGGGTTTCTTAACAGGTAAGAGGGTTTCTTGACAGGTAAGTGGATAAGTGGGTTTGTGGAGTGGTATACGTGTATCCTGTAGGTCCTGTAGGTACGTCCTGTAGGTAGGTCCTGTAGGTAGGTCCTGTAGGTCCTGTAGGTAGGTCCTCTAGGCAGTTCCTGTAGTTCCTGTAGGTAGGTCCTGTAGGTAGGTCCTGTAGGTGTATCCTGTAGGTAGATCTGGAGGTGGCTCATAGGCCCGTCTGTTGAGGGGAGATCTCTTAATGTTCAGGCATATGGTGGAAGGATGCGCTAGGAGGGATAGCCACAAGGTGGTGGAGCAGTCGTGCAAGCTGGGCTTCTCGACAGGTGGGTTGCTAAAGTCACCAAACTTGTGAGTTGTGTGCTGCAGTGTACCCTAGTACCTTCAAATGGTGGAAGGGTGCGGCCGGAGGGACAGCAAGAAGGTGGTGGAGCAGTCGTGCAATCTGGGCTTCTTGACTGGTGGGTGGATAAGGGGATAAGTGGGTTTGTATCCGTATATCCTCTGGGTAGACCTGGAGGTAGCTCATAGGCCCGGCTATTGAGGGGAGATCTCTTTATGTTCAGTCATATGGTGGAAGGGTGCGCTAAGAGGGATAGCCACAAGGTGGTGGAGCAGTCGTGCAAACTGGGCTTCTTGACTGGTAGGCCAGCATGTGATGGTTTTGAGGGGCCAATTGTTGCTATCACACTTGGTGTAAGCTGGGTATCACACTTGGCTATCACACTTGGTGTAAGCTGGGTATCACACTTGGCTATCACACTTGGTGTAAGCTGGGTATCACACTTGGCTGTCACACTTGGTGTAAGCTGGGTATCTTTAAAGGTTGGTTAGAGGGGGTACGTGAGGTACATCACTAACATCACTGAACTGTATGCACTGGCTGCTATGACCGTCTGAACTGTACATCACTGAACTGTACATCACTGAACTGTACATCACTGAACTGTACATCACTGAACTATATGCACTGGCTGCCATGACCGCAATGTTTCGAGTTGTGTGTTGGACTGTTTCCTAGTACCTAGTGTGGAGCAGTCTTGCAAGCTGGGCTTCTTGACAGGTGGGTTAGAGGTACATAGCTAATATCACCCAACTTGTGAGTCGTGTGTTGAAGTGTACCCTAGTACCTTCAAATGGTGGAAGGGTGCGCTAGGAGAGATAGCAAGAAGGTTGTGGAGCAGTCGTGCAAGCTGGGCTTCTTGACAGGTACATGGATTAGTGGATAAGTGGGTTTTTAAATTGCTAAAATCACCAAACTTGTGAGTCGTGTGTTGAAGTGCACCCTAGTACCTCCAAGTGGTGGAAGGGTGTGCTAGGAAGAAAATAAAATAAGGGAGGTTCATCACTAACATCACCAAACTGGACCTGGGGGTGGGGGGGTGGGGGTGGACCTGGGGGTGGGGGTGGGGGGAGGTCCCCCAGGTCCACCAGGTCCACCATATAATCTGGCCAGCATGACCCAGTTTCGAGGTGTGTGTTGAAGTGCACCCAAGTGCCTTTAGATGGTGGAAGGGTGTTCCCGTAGGGATAGCCAGGTGGTTGTGGAGCAGTCGCGCAAGCTGGGCCTCTTGACTGGTTGGTGGATAAGTGGATTAGTGGATTATGAGCTGGGCCTCTTGACTGGTTGGTGGATAAGTGGATTAGTGGATTATGAGCTGGGCCTCTTGACTGGTTGGTGGATAAGTGGATTAGTGGATTATGAGCTGGGCCTCTTGACTGGTTGGTGGATAAGTGGATTAGTGGATTATGAGCTGGGCCTCTTGACTGGTTGGTGGATAAGTGGATTAGTGGATTATGAGCTGGGTCCTCTTGACTGGTTGATGGATAAGTGGATTAGTGGATTATGAGCTGGGCCTCTTGACTGGTTGGTGGATAAGTGGATTAGTGGATTATGAGCTGGGCCTCTTGACTGGTTGGTGGATAAGTGGATTAGTGGATTATGAGTGGGTTTGTATGCGTACATTTTCGGGGTAGACCTGGGGATAGCTCATAAGCCAGCTATTGAGGCTATTGAGGCTATTGAGGGCAGATCTCTTTACGTTATCTCCCACCAACCCCCGTACCCACCCACCCATTCACCCTCCCATCCACCCACCCATCCACCCATCCGACCTGGACACCACCCACCCATCCACCCACCCATCCACCCATCCGACCTGGACACCACCCACCCATCCACCCATTCGACCTGGACACCATCACCCATCCGACCTGGACACCACCCACCCATCCACCCACCCATCCACCATCCGACCTGGACACCACCACCCATCCACCATTCGACCTGGACACCATCCACCCATCCGACCTGGACACCACCCACCCATCCACCCATTCGACCTGGACAACCATCCACCCATCCGACCTGGACACCACCCACCCATCCACCCATTCGACCTGGACACCATCCACCCATCCGACCTGGACCACCACCCACCCATCCACCCCCCCACCATCCACCCATCCACCCACCCATCCACCCCCCCACCCATCCACCCATCCACCCATCCCCCCCCCCCCCCCCCCCACCCGCCCCCCCCCCCCCCCACACACACACATCCACCCACCCCACACACCCTCCCATGCAGTTGACGAGTCCCAGTTCATGTTGGACGCACACTGTGAGGCTGGCTTTGCTGTGGGTGGGGTTCCCTCTGCACACAAACACATACCAAAACACACACACAAACACAACACACAAAACACGCAAACACACACACAAACACGCAAAACACACAAACACACACACACAAACACACACACACACAAACTCACACACAAACACAGACACACACACAAACACACACACACAAACACATACCAAAACACACACACATTCAAACAAACACACAAACACTTACACACACAAACAAACGCACCCATCCACCCACCCTCCCACCCACCCTCCCA
Organism: Chlamydomonas sp. ICE-L; assembly: GCA_013435795.1. Classification (NCBI taxonomy): domain Eukaryota; kingdom Viridiplantae; phylum Chlorophyta; class Chlorophyceae; order Chlamydomonadales; family Chlamydomonadaceae; genus Chlamydomonas; species Chlamydomonas sp. ICE-L. The sequence goes on from JACBWV010000307.1 coordinate 38,450, forward strand.
TGCAGGTGACGAGTCCCAGGTCATGTTGGACGCACACACTGAAGCTGGCTTTGCTGTGGGTGTTCCCTTTGCACACAAGGGTCTGTATGACTTTGGGTCGCATGGAGGAATGACTTCCAGGTGTGTATGAAGGGGGGTGGGGTGGGGGTGGGTGTGGGGTGGGTGTGGGGTGGGTGTGGGGAGGGGGGAGAGGGGGGGGGGGGGGGGGGGGGGGGCGTGGTGGTGGGAGGGGGGGGGGGGGGGGGGGGGGGGGGGTCACATGCACAAGCACACACAAACTCACAAAAACAATGCATGCACGTGCACACATACACGCACGAGGGGACTTCCAGGTGTGTATGAAGGTGGTGGTAGTGGTGGTGGTGTCACACGCACCAGCACATGAACACACACATGCATGCACACACACACACACAAACGCACACACACAGAAGGGTCTGTATGACTTTGGATCGCATGGAGGAATGACTTTCAGGTGTGTATGAAGGTGGGGGGGCGTGGGTGTGGGTGGTGGTGGTAGTGGTGGTGGTGTCACACGCACCAGCACATGAACACACACATGCATGCACACACACACACACAAACGCACACACACAGAAGGGTCTGTATGACTTTGGATCGCATGGAGGAATGACTTCCAGGTGTGTATGAAGGTGGGGGGGCGTGGGTGTGGGTGGTGGTGGTAGTGGGGGTGGTGTCACACGCACCAGCACATGAACATACACATGCATGCACACACACACACACAAACGCACACACACAGAAGGGTCTGTATGACTTTGGATCGCATGGAGGAATGACTTCCAGGTGTGTATGAAGGTGGGGGGGGCGTGGGTGTGGGTGGTGGTGGTAGTGGTGGTGGTGTCACACGCACCAGCACATGCATGCACACAGATAGAAACATACACACACCAACATACACACACTTGGGATCGCATGGAGGAATGACTTGAAAGGTGTGTGTGAGGGGGAGGGGAGGGGGGGGGGGGGGGGGGGGGTGGGGGGGAGGGGGGTAGTTGGTGGTGTCCACAACTCACCAGCAATGCAATTCACACATGCATGCAGACACACACACACAAACACACACACACAGGGTCTGTAGACTCTAGATTGGCATGGAGGAGTGACTTCAGGTGTGGGTGAAGTGGGGGGGCCGTGGGTGAAGTTGGGGGGCGTGGGTGAAGGTTGGGGGGGCGTGGTGTGAAGGTGGGGGGGGCGTGGGGTGAAGGTGGGGGGGAGTGGGTGAAGGTGGGGGGGCGGGGTTGTGAAGGTGGGGGGGCGGGGTTTAGAAGGGGGGGGGGCGTGGGTGGAGTGGGGGGGCGTGGGGAAGGGGGGGGGCTGGGTGAAGGTGGGGGGCGTGGGTGAAGTGGGGGGGCGGGGGTGAAGGTGGGGGGGCGTGGTTGAAGGTGGGGGGGAGTGGGTGAAGGTGGGGGGGCGTGGGTGAAGGTGGGGGGGCGTGGGTGAAGGTGGGGGGGCGTGGGTGTGAAGGTGGTGCTGGGAGTGGTTGTGAAGGTGGTGCTGGTAGTGGTGGTGTCACACGCACCAACATATGACCACACACATGCATGCACGCACACACATACAAACATACACACACGTCAATACACCTTAGCACACACACAAGGGGCTGTATGACTTAGTACAAGAAATCTGAAACCAAGCCAGTAAAACCAAGCTAAACCAAGCCAAACCAAACCAGAGTCACATGTAACCAACCAGCCGAACCAAGCCAAAACAAGCCAAACCAAACCAAATCAGAGTTATATGTAACCAACCAGCAGAACCAAGCCAAACCAAGCCAAACCAAACCAGAGTTATATGTAACCAACCAGCCGAACCAAGCCAAAACAAGCCAAACCAAACCAAACCAGAGTTATATGTAACCAACCAGCCAAAACAAGCCAAAACAAGCCAAAACAAGCCAAACCAAACCAAACCAGAGTTATATGTAACCAACCAGCCGAACCAAGCCAAAACAAGCCAAAACAAACCAGAGTTATTTGTAACCAAGCTTACCAAACCAAGCCAAACAAAACCAGATTTATTTATTAACTAGCTAACCAAGCCAAACCAAACCAGACCAAACCAGAGTTATCTGTAACCAAGCTAATCAAGCCAAGCCAAAACAAACCAGAGTTATCTGTGACCAAGCTAACCAAGCCAAGCCAAACAAAACCTGAGTGATCTGTAACCAAGCCATCCAGACCAAACCAAGCCAAACCAGAGTCATCTGTGACCAAGCTAACCAAGCCAAACCAAACCAAACCAGATTTATCTGTGACCAAGCTAACCAAGCCAAGCCAAACAAAACCTGAGTTATCTGTAACCAAGCCATCCAGACCAAACCAAGCCAAACCAGAGTTATCTGTGACCAAGCTAACCAAGCCAAACCAAACCAAACCAGATTTATCTGTGACCAAGCTAACCAAGCCAAGCCAAGCCAAACCAAACCAGAGTTATCTGTTACCAAGCTAACCAAGCCAAACCTAACCAAACCAGATTTATCTGTGACCAAGCTAACCAAGCCAAGCCAAGCCAAACCAAACCAGATTTATCTGCGACCAAGCTAACCAAGCCAAGCCAAGCCAAACCAAACCAGAGTTATCTGTTACCAAGGTGCACGAGGTAGCTTTAGGTTTGGCTGATTAGCCAGCCAGGTGAGCTGCCTAGAAGCTGCTGCTTGTAGCCAAAAGAAAGACAGTGCCCCTAACCAACAAACCAACCTAATACGTTTGCAACCTTCTCACCACCCTGGGTTTCGAAGCTGGGGGGCGCCATGCTTGAGGCGTTAAACCACCTGCCCCACCAAAATCCAACCCACCTACCCCACCCACCCCCCCTCCCAAACAAAATCCAACCCGCCTACCCCACCAACCCCCCTCCCCAAACCAAACCAAGCCAATATGATTGCAACCTTCTCACCACCACAGGGTTTCGGAGCTGGGGGGCATCATGCTTCAGCACCGTCTGACTCCCATCCCCAAACCAAACTACTGACCCCCCCCCCCCCCCCAACCAAACCAAGCCAATATGATTGCAACCTTCTCACCACCCAGGGTTTCGGAGCTGGGGGGCATCATGCTTCAGCACCGTCTGACTCCCATCCCCAAACCAACCTACTGACCCCCCCTCCCCCCCAAACCAAACCAAGCCAATATGATTGCAACCTTCTCACCACCCAGGGTTTCGGAGCTGGGGGGCATCATGCTTCAGCACCGTCTGACTCCCATCCCCAAACCAAACTACTGGCCCACCCCCCTCCCCAAACCAAACCAACCTAATATGTTTGCAACCCTCTCACCACCACCCAGGGTTTCGGAGCTGGGGGCCATCATGCTTAAGCACCGTCTGACCCCCCCTCCCGATGAGTCATACTCGCTGCATCGAAAGCTGAGTGGAGCCTTCCTGGCGTGCATGAAGCTAAAGGCTAAGGTCAGTCAGGAAGTATCATACTGTGCCTAATATTGATACAAGCCGGTCAATTAATTCCGAGTAGAGGACGTATATGACGAATATTGGCAATTAGTTAAGCACTTATTAGAGGTGTCTGAGCACCTTATTTAGAGGGGGGGGGGGGGAGGGGGAGGGGGGGGGGGGGGGGGGGTGGGGGGGGGGGGCAGCTTTCCTCAGTTTTGAGGCTTGACGTTAGCAGCTCTTTTTTACCTCCTGGGTCAGTGTTTTTGTCGTGTGTATCTCGACACAACCCCAACACTCACACCACCAACACCACCACACCCAACACCACCAACACCAACCCCAACACAACACAACACAACACACACACACCACCACACACCACCACACAAA
>JACBWV010000304.1:0-18961 GCA_013435795.1 Chlamydomonas sp. ICE-L
TGTGGGTGTGGTATTCATCAACAGCGGACAGAGCCTTGTCGCACTTGCCCTGGTGTAACTCGGTACAGCCTCGCATTCGCTTTTAGTCTTTCCGGTCTCTTAAGAGCCTTTGTAGGAGAAGCTGCATGAGTTGTGTTGTGTGGGGGGGGTGTGGGTGTTGGTGTGGGGGAGATAGTGATGGGTGTTGGCGGTGGGGTTGGGAGGCTGGGGTGTGGGGTTGGAGTTGGGCGTGTGGGGGTGGGCGTGTGGGGTGTGTGGTGTTACTATATCATCAACATTGCGGGGACAGCCACCAACTTGTCGCTGTTGCCCTGGTGCTGGCTCCGAAGCCTCTGCTCAGTGCTTCTTCTTTCGGCTCATATGAGTTCCTGATGAGCTGCATTAGGGAGGGGCGGGGGCGGGGGGGTGTGGGGTGGGGGTGAGTGTGGGTGTGGGATGTGGGGTGGGGTGGGTGGGTGGGTGTGCGCCACACAGTTACATGATAAACACAATGTAGCGGATCATAAGCCTTGCTCTAGATGCTCAGTTCTTCTGGCTCATCTGAACCTTTTGTGGATGAAGCTGCACCAGCGGCAAACAGCAGGAGGGTGTGTGGTTGTGCTGGGGGGGGTGGGGGGGTGTGGGTTTGTGTGTGGTGTGTGGGGGGGGGGTGGGGGGGGGGGGGTGGGGGGGCGGGGCACAAAAATGTATATAATACGGTATAGCCCATTTTTGTTATATAAAGACAGATATGAAACACTTCTGTACCTCCATAAGCCTGGCTCCCAGCGGGTTTGGTCTTCGGGCATTGTGATTCGTCGTATGTGCTGCATCAAGACAAAAGAAGGAGGGGGTGGGGGTGCTGGGTGCTGGGTGTGTGGGGTGTGGGGTGTGGTGTGTTTTTGTGGGGGGGGGGGGGGGGGGGGGGGGGGGGGGGGGGTATTTAGAGGTGTGGGTGGGGTGTTAGGTGTGTAGGGTGTACAGGTGTGTGTGTTGGTGTGTAGGTGTGGGGTGGTGGAGGTGGGGTTGGACGGGGGAGGGGGGTGGGGGGGGTGTGTAGGGTGGACGGGTGTAGGTGTGGAGTATATGGGGTTGTGGGGTGAGCGGTTGGGCGGGTGTGGAATGGGGTGTGTGATGTGTTGTGGGGGGGGTGGGGAGGTGGGGGGTTGATCTGTGGATTGTTGTGTGTGTGAGGGGGGGGGGGAGAGTGCGTGACATGCGCCAAAGCATGCGCACTTTGTTGTAAAGAAACTGTAAGCAAGAAAGCAAAGCATGTTAAGGCGAGTAATTGTAGAAGACCACAATGGCGTCACTAAAATGGAAGATCCACGCCACTCACAACCACAGCTCAAGCACCCCCAAGCCCAAAGTCACCCCAGCCATTCAATCCAATTGCACTCAAGCCCCCAAAGCCCCCCAAGCCATCCAATCCCCGGAGCACCCAACGCCCCCCCCCCAAAGCCCCCCACAGCCATCCCAATCGAGCACCAGTCCCCCAAAGCACCCCACAAGCCATCCCAATCCGAATGCACCCAAGCCCCCCCAAGCCCCACAAGCCATCCACTCAATGCACCAAGCCCCCCAAGCCCCACATGCCATCCCAATCCCGAATGCACCAAGCCCCCAAGCCCCCAAGCCTCCATCGAATGCCCCCAAGCCCCCCCACGCCCCCCACAAGCCAGCCCAATCCGAATGCACCTAAGCCCCCCCCTAAGCACGCTCAAAAACTGATGACACTACTTTCCGCTCTCGACTGACTTGAACTGAGGGCGGTTTGGTTCAACGGTCTCATCTGCTCCTCAGCAATCGATTGATACAAATGACGACTCCATCAGCCCACTCACCTCCTGCACTGTCACCTGGTACAAAGAAGGTGTAGAGTTGTGTGTGTGCTGCACATGTGCTTGTTGCATGTTGTGTGCTTACTTGTTTTAGGCTTGCATGCGGCAGGTGTGTGGTTGTATGTTGTAGGGTTATATGTTGCAGATGTTTTGTTGCACGTTGTGTGCTTGCATGCGGCAGGTGTGTGGTTGTATGTTGTAGGATTGCGTGTTGCAGTTGTGTGGTTGTATGTTGTTGTGGCATTGTTTTAGGCTTGCATGGGCTCGGGTGTGGTCTGGATGTTGTATGTAAAGGCGTATATGCTTGCAGTTGTGTTGTGTTGCTGTTGTGTGCCTGGCATGGTTTTTAGGGCTTTGCATGAGGCAGTGTGTGCTTTTAGTATGTTCGGAATCGTTGCAGTTGCTTGTGGGTATTGTGTGCTTGCATGTTTTGGCGCGGGGCAGTGTGTGTCTATGGGTGTAGGGTTCTTATGCAGGTTGGTTGTTTGCTGTTTTGCTTCGCAGTTTCGGCTTGAATGCGGCCGGGTGGGGGTAATGTTGTCGGGTTGTTGGTGTGCAGTGTGTGGTGGATGTGTGTGCGGGTTGGAGTTGCAGGTGGGTGGGTGTATGGTGGGTGCGGTGGGGGGCAGGAGGTGGGGGGGCAGGGGGGGGGGGGGGCAGGCGGAGCAGGGGGGGCCCCCCCCCCCGCACCGCACAGCAAACCACACAGCCCCGCCCGAACAGCAAAACCGCCCCGACCCCAAGCCCCTGGACCCCCACCGCATCACATGTACCCCGCACCAAGCGTAACCCGCAACCAAACGCACCACAGCACCGCACCGAAAAAGCACAACAAACACACAACCCACCCCCCCCCCCCCGCACAGCCACGCAGCCCCAAGCACCGCACCGCACGCCCACACCCGACGCATCCGACCCCCCCCACCCCCCCTGCCCGCCCGCCACCCCCCCCCCTCCCCCACCGGCACACACGCACCCGAACCACCACCAAGCCACCGCAGCACCGGCACCCCCACCACGCAACGCATCCCCACCCCCACCCCCCCACACCCCTCACGCCACCCACACGCACCTGACCGCCCGCACCCCCACCAACCCACCCCCCACCCCCCCCCCCTCACACCCCGCACCGCACCGACCCCCACCCCTCACCTCACCCCCACCACTCAATCAACTCAAAGCCTCCACCCCCACCGCACCCCTCACCTCACCACCCACCACTCACCTCACCTCCCCCCACCCCACCTGCCCCCTCAGCCTCTCAACCCATTCACCCCCACCCCTCACCTCACCCCCACCACTCACCTCACCTCAGCCCTAGGTAAACAAGGAGCACCTTACCTTTATGAACATAACACAGGGCTCCTGGTAAAGCGTGCCCAAGTCATTGTGAAATACCGAAGGGAACACCATATTTCTTGGCAGGTGGGTGATCACTTTGTCGCCTGTGATGGCTACTTCACCTGTGATCATGAGGTGGGTGAGTGAGTGTACTTCACATGTGATCATGAGGTGGGTGAGTGTACTTCACATGTGATCGTGAGTGGGTGGGTGTACATCACATGTGATCATGCGGTGGGTGGGTGTACTTCTCATGTGATCATGAGGTGGGTGAGTGAGTGTACTTTACATGTGATCAAGAGGTGTATGGGTGTATTTCGCATGTGATCATGGGGTGGGAGAGTGTACTTCACCTGTGATCAAGAGGTGGGTGAGTGTACTTCACATGTGATCATGAGGTGGGTGAGTGTACTTCACATGTGATCATAAGGTGGGTGAGTGTACTTTACCTGTGATCATGAGGTGGGTGGGTGTACTTCACATGTGATCATAATGTGGGTGAGTGAGTGTACTTCACCTGCGATCAAGAGGTGGGTGGGTGCACTTCACATGTGATCATGAGGTGGGTGAGTGTTCTTCACATGTGATTGTGAGTGGTTGAATGTACTTCACATGTGATCATGAGGTGGGTGAGTGTACTTCACATGTGATCATGAGGTGCGTGAGTTACCAGGGGAGAGGACGAGTCGGCCGTCCCTTTCAACGCTGGGGGTGATCCACAGCTTCAGGGTTCAGGGATCAGGGTTTGATGGTTCAGGCTTCAGAGCTCAAGGTTCAGGATGAGGTCCCTTGAGCCTATTTGGCTACCCCTGGACTGCAAAAATTACATGGGTTTACCAGGGGAGAGGACGAGTCGGCCGCCCCTTTCAACGCTGGGAGTGATCCACAGCTTCAGGGTTCAGGGATCAGGGTTTAAGGGTGCAGACTTCTGAGCTGAGGGTTCAGGGTGAGGTCCCTTCAGCCTATTTGGCTACCCCTGGACTGTAAGGACCTTGTCGAACCCTTAGCTTAAATTGCTCCTCCTCCGCCGCCGCCGCCGCCGCCGCTAGTGTGACCGGTGTACCCGTGGGGTCTCTGCTTTACTGAGGGCGGTAATGATAGCGCCTGGTGGGGCGTGGTGTTAAGGGAACCCGTCGTATGCGGGTAGGGAGCGGACTTCTACCTGCAACGCCAAGAGCGACCGAAGGGGGGATCGAGCCCCCGATTCTTCATCCTCATAGTGATTTGGTCTACCACTAGACCAATGTACATCACTGAAAGGGGCTAGAATCACATGGGCTTACCAGGGGAGAGGACCAGTCGGCCGTCCCTTTCAACGCTCGGAGTGATCCACAGCTTGACCAGGATGCGTCCAAATTCCTTCTTCACCTTGGTCCCAGTCAAGCTCAACATGTAGAGAGACAGGGTGCACAAGAGCTTGCGCTCCAGGGTGGTCTCGCTCAGAGGTAGGCGAGCTAGGTCAAGTTCAGCCTGTATGGGTTTTCAAATAATTGGGGTAGTATTCCATTTGAGGAGGCGAGTTAGGTCAAGTTCAGCATGCATGGAGTTTGTGTTAATGTGTATAAGAATCCATTCGGGTAAGCGGCCTAGGTCCATTTTAATATACATGGGGTTTGTGCTGGCACACAAGAGCTTGCGTTCCAGGGGGGTCTCGCACAGGGGTAGGCAAGCTAGGTCAAGTTCAGCCTGCATGGGGGAACTTTATTTAGACTGTAGTTAGGCTATAGCTTTAGTTCGACCACATGACCTCTCTCTAGGCAGTCTTTCTGCCAAGGGCAGTAACCCCAGGGTTAATAAAGTCCGAGCCACATTACTCCAAGTATGGTTCTGACTAATTAATTAATTAATTAATTACTCCAATTATGGTTCTAACTAAAGTTACTATGTATATATTAATAAAGTCCGAGCCACATTACTCCAAGTATGGTTCTAACTAAAGTTACTATGTATATATTAATAAAGTCCGAGCCACATTACTCCAAGTATGGTTCTAACTAAAGTTACTATGTATATATTAATAAAGTCCGTGCCACATTACTCCTAGTATGGTTCTAACTAAAGTTACTATGTATATATTAATAAAGTCCGAGCCACATTACTCCAAGTATGGTTCTAACTAAAGTTACTATGTACATATTAATAAATTCCTAGCCACATTACTCCAAGTTTGGTTCTAACTAAAGTTACTATGTATATATTAATAAAGTCCTAGCCACATTACTCCAAGTATGGTTCTAACTAAAGTTACTATGTATATATTAATAAAGTCCGAGCCACATTACTCCAAGTATGGTTCTAACTAAAGTTACTATGTATGTATTAATAAAGTCCTAGCCACATTACTCCAAGTATGGATCTAACTAAAGTTACTATGTATATATTAATAAAGTCCTAGCCACATTACTCCAAGTATGGTTCTAACTAAAGTTACTATGTATATATTAATAAAGTCCGAGCCACATTACTCCAAGTATGGTTCTAACTAAAGTTACTATGTATATATTAATAAAGTCCGAGCCACATTACTCCAAGTATGGTTCTAACTAATTATTTAATTAATTAATTAATTACTCCAATTATGGTTCTAACTAAAGATAATATGGCGATCCAATCAAACACAAAACGAGATCAAGTCAAGTCAAGTCAAGTCAAGTTCAGCCTGCATAAGGGTTTGTGTTATAGCCGTTCAGCGGATGATTTTGATTTGGGTTTTCAAAATACTACGTAGCTTGCACTTTGTACCTTGAACTTGTGAATTTGGCCCAAGAATTCTGACATTTTTGCCAGAGAATTGAGATTTGGGAGAATTTTCATGAAGTTGGCCAGAAAAAGTACTAAGGTACAAACAACGAACAACAAGACCCAATTCCAAATCATCAGCTGAACGGCTATAATGTCTGTAATATTTTATTGGGGTCTCGCTCAGAGGTAGGCGAGCTAGGTCAAGTACAGCCTTCATGGGTTTTGTGTTAATTTTTATAATTATATGGCAATTTCATGGTCATTATATGGTAATTGTAATAATCCAATGGGGTAAGCGACCTAGGTCAATTTCAATATATAGGGTTTTGAGTTCGTTTGGGTAATATTCCATTTGGGGAGGCGGGCTAAGTTCAGCCTGCATGGGGTGTAATTCTGTGTCAATTACAAGGTAGTTACATGATCATTACATGGTACTTATATGCAAATTATAAAGTAATTATAAGGTACTTATAAGGTACTTATAAGGTAATTGTAAGGTAATTATAAGGTAATTATAAGGTAATTATAAGGTAATTATAAGGTAATTGTAAGGTAATTATAAGGTAATTATAAGGTAATTATAAGGTAATTGTAAGGTAATTATTAAGGGTAATTCGTAAGGTAATTAAAAGGTAATTTGTAAGGTAATTACTAAGGTACTTATTAAGGGTAATTATAAAGGTAAGTCAGGTACTGATGAGGTAATTATAAGCGCTAATGTAACGGTAATTGTACGGAATTATAAGGGTAATGCAAGGTAATTGTAAGGTTATTATAAGGTAATTATAAGGTAATTGTAAGGTAATTATAAGGTAATTGTAAGGTAATTATGAGGTAATTATAAGGTAATTGTAAGGTAATTGTAAGGTAATTGTATGGTAATTACATGGTAATTAGGCGGGCTAGGTCAACTTCAAGGCCTGCATGGGGTTCGTGTTAAGGTCTATAATATGCCATTGGGGTAAGCAACCTGGGTAAATTGCACTGTACATGGGTTTTGTGTTGGTGACAAGGAGCTTAGTTTAAGTGAAGGCGAGTATGTAACTTTCAGCTGTCATGGATTTTGTGTTTAATGTCTTATTGTAATGTCATTACGGTAAGTTTGTGTTTTTTCTTATGAGTATGGAAATTTTACAGAAATTATATTATTCCATTGGGGTAGGCGACCTTAGTCAATTTCAATCTATGACAACCCTAAACCCAGACTGCTACACATTGCACCCAGGGATTTTTATTTCCGCTACATATAGCGATCGCTAATTTTGACCCCGTTCCAGCAAAATTATCGCTATAAAAAAAGAAAAAGAAAAAGAAAATGCCGTACATGCCCCCAAAATGCTAAAATAAGCTATAGAATGTACATGCCCCCAAAATGCTAAAATAAGCTATAGAATGTACATGCCCCCAAAATGCTAAAATAAGCTATATAATATACATGCCCCCAAAATGCTAAAATAAGCTATAGAAAGCACTAAAACGCTCCGTCCCTGGAGGAGACCTAATTCCATTAAGCTAGGAAAAACCCACTTTCAGATTTCAAAACAAAATCACTCATTGCGCCATTACCTGACCAAGGAAGCCATCCATATTAAACAAGTTTGTGAAGAAGAAAAAAAATGGCTTTTATTAAAAAATGAAACAAGGAAGTAAACAATATTGGGCACGTTTTTGATGAAGCAAAATCAAATGGCTTTGATACAAAATTATGAAACAAGGAATTCATTGAAATTAATCAAGCTTTTGATGAAAAGCCAATGGCTTCCAACAAAAGTTATGAAACAAGTGTTGAAATTAATATACAGAATCTATAAAAACCCTTAAACCCAGAGCGCAACACGTAGTGCCATTACCTGTCCAAGCAAGCCATCAATATACAGAACACCCTAAAACCCCACCCTAAAACTCGCTTACCCCCCCCTACCCCCCCCCCCTAAATGGGGGGTCATTCGAGATATGTTTTCTTGCCCATTCCAGTTATGCTCTTACATCTTTTATGGGGTAGCCCAAACGTGATTTGGGCCGCTATGGGTCAAAAACACTTTTGACCCCTCACAAAAACTACAAAACAAGTATTAAAACTAATATACATGATATATGAAAACCCTGAAACCCAGACTGCTACACATGCTACACCTAGCATTACCTGTCCAAGGAAGTCGTCGGAAGGTAGAAGATCCATCTTGGACCAAACCTTGAATTCGATCAAACAGGCGCCCTCCTGTAGCACCTGCAATGTGTGTGTGTGTGAGTTTAGGTGGGGTGGGGTGGGCTGGAGTGGTATGAGAGTGTGTGTGTGGGGGGGGGGGTGCGTGTGTGTGTGTGTGTATGTCTTCAGGGAACACAGTGGCCCCCTGCATCATCAAGAGTTGGACAAAGGTAGGTAGTGGGTAGGTGTGGGTGGGTGTGGGTGGGTGGTGGTGGTGGGTGTGTGGGTGTGTGGGTGTGTGGGTGTGTGGGTGTGTGGGTGGGTGGGTGGGTTGTGATTGGGTGTGGGTGTGGGTGTGGGTGTGGGTGTGGGGGGACCATACCTTGAACTTGATCAAACAGGCACCTTCCTGTAACACCTGCATTTTGTTCACGTTTTCATTTTCCCGGTAAATGTAATTTTACTTCTAAAGACGGCGAGCAGCAAAAATTCTGGCTAAAGCTATGTAACTAAGTTCAAGTTCAAGGTCTTGTAGGACCTGCAACCAGATGTGCCCACCTTGACATGGTTCATTACTTCATTTGCCGGCAGCTATGCACATGCAACGCAAGTGGAATACCAGATTCTATCAAACAGGCGCCCATCCATACTCCCGTAGAACCTTTAACCACATGTATCCACTTTGTCATGGTTCATTTTTCGGCAGCTGTGTACAAGCACCTGAAGTGAGAATACCGGCATTTCATTAAACAAACGCCCTCCCGTAGCACCTTGAACCACATGTATCCACTTTGACATGGTTCATTTGTCGGCATCAATGTAGATGCAGTGCAAGTGAAATAGCGGAATTCTATCAAACAGGCGCCCTCCCGTACGCAATTCCCCACGTTTTCATTTTGTAACCACATTTATCCACTTTGCCATGGTTCATTTGTCGGCATCAATGTTCATGCAGTGCAAGTGAAATAGCGGAAGTCATAACATTGTGATCAAAAACCTTAGAGCACATGCCACTTTATTTCTCCTGATACTATGGGTTAGCCATTATGCCACTGCATGGTGAAGAATGGGTCTGGCTAAATAGTCACAAGTCAGAAATACCCCCCCGAACCCAGATATATTCTCCAGAAGCAACCTACAACAGGGCCCAAGTAGTGATTTGAGTAAATATTGAATGATTGAATCATTAAATCATTGAAAGATTGAATCCTTAAATCATTGAAAGATTGAATCCTTAGATCATTGAAAGATTGAATCCTTAAATCATTGAAAGATTGAATCCTTAAATCATTGAAAGATTGAATCCTTAAATCATTGAAAGATTGAATCATTAAATCATTGAAAGATTGAATCATTAAATCATTGAAAGATTGAATCCTTAAATCATTGAAAGATTGAATCATTAAATCATTGATAGATTGAATCATTAAATCATTGAAAGATTGAATCATTAAATCATTGAAAGATTGAATCATTAAATCATTGAAAGATTGAATCATTAAATCATTGAAAGATTGAATCATTAAATCATTGTAAGATTGAAAGATTGAATCCTTAAATCATTGAAAGATTGAATCATTAAATCATTGAAAGATTGAATCATTAAATCATTGAAAGATTGAATCATTAAATCATTGAAAGATTGAATCATTAAATCATTGAAAGATTGAATCATTAAATCATTGAAAGATCGAATCAATAAATCATTGAAAGATTGAATCATTAAATCATTGAAAGATTGAATCATTAAATCATTGAAAGATTGAATCCTTAAATCATTGAAAGATTGAATCATTAAATCATTGAATGGTCGCATCATTAAATCATTGAATGATTGAATCATTAAATCATTGAAAGATTGAATCATTAAATCATTGAAAGATTGAATCATTAAATCATCGAATGATCGCATCATTAAATCATTGAATGATTGAATCATTAAATCATTGAAAGATTGAATCATTAAATCATTGAAAGATTAAATCATTAAATCATTAAATGATCGCATCATTAAATCATTAAGTCATTCAATCAGAAATATTCACCAGAAGCAACCTACAACAGGGTCTAAGTAGTGATTTGAGTAAATCGTTAAATCATTAAATCATTGAATCATTAAATCATTAAATCATTGTATGATCGCATCATTGAATCATTAAGTCATTCAATCAGAAATATTCACCAGAAGCAACCTACAACAGGGTCTAAGTTGTGATTTGAGTAAATCGTTAAATCATTAAATCATTGAATCATTAAATCATTGTATGATCGCATCATTGAATCATTAAGTCATTCAATCAGAAAAATTCACCAGAAGCAACCTACAACAGGGTCTAAGTTGTGATTTGAGTAAATCGTTAAATCATTAAATCATTGAATCATTAAATCATTGTATGATCGCATCATTGAATCATTAAGTCATTCAATCAGAAATATTCACCAGAAGCAACCTACAACATTGCAAGCAAGAAATTACTCCCGAGAGCAACAACCAACATGACACTCTGTCACCTCAAAACTCTGTTACCTTCTCTCATATTAAGCTCTGGCTGTATGGTATAGTATTACCCAGCATCAATCTCACGTCCTGTGGCAGCTCAAACTATTTTTCAGTTTTCAATTCTCAATTCACAATTTTCAGTTTTCAAGTTTAAATTTTTAAGTTTAAATTTTCAAATTTCAATCTTCAGTTTTAAAGTTTAAAGTTAAAATTTACCTCGCTGGTGATCCCAAACGTCTCATTCCACTCTGGGTCCTTATTGTGCTCGATGGAGCGAGTGCGGTAGTGTTTCTTGCCAATATTGAGCTCACAGTATGGGTGGCATCGCTCTGCTCGGTAGATCAGTTTCTTGCCACCAAGCACCTGTGAAGTGTGAATCAGGTGAGCAGTTTGTGACCACAAAGTGACTGTGAAGTGTGAATCAGGTGAGCAGTTTGTGACCACGAAGTGACTGTGAAGTGTGAATCAGGTGAGCAGTTTGTGACCATGAAGTGACTGTGAAGTGTGAATCAGGTGAGCAGTTTGTGACCACGAAGTGACTGTGAAGTGTGAATCAGGTGAGCAGTTTGTGACCACGAAGTGACTGTGAAGTGTGAATCAGGTGAGCAGTTTGTGACCACGAAGTGACTGTGAAGTGTGAATCAGGCGAGCAGTTTGTGACCACGAAGTGACTGTGAAGTGTGAATCAGGTGAGCAGTTTGTGACCACGAAGTGACTGTGAAGTGTGAATCAGGTGAGCAGTTTGTGACCACGAAGTGACTGTGAAGTGTGAATCAGGCGAGCAGTTTGTGACCACGAAGTGACTGTGAAGTGTGAATCAGGTGAGCAGTTTGTGACCACGAAGTGACTGTGAAGTGTGAATCAGGTGAGCAGTTTGTGACAACTAGGTGACTGTGAAGTGTGAATCAGGTGAGCAGTTTGTGACAACGAAGTCACGGAAGTGTGAATCAGGTGAGCAGTTTGTAATCACGAAGCGACTGTGAAGTGTGAATCAGGTGAGCAGTTTGTGACAACGAAGTGACTGTGAAGTGTGAATCAGGTGAGCAGTTTGTAATCACGAAGTGACTGTGAAGTGTGAATCAGGTGAGCAGTTTGTGACCACGAAGTGACTGTGAAGTGTGAATCAGGTGAGCAGTTTGTAATCACGAAGTGACTGTGAAGTGTGAATCAGGTGAGCAGTTAGTAATCACGAAGTGACTGTGAAGTGTGAATCAGGTGAGCAGTTTGTAATCACGAAGTGACTGTGAAGTGTGAATCAGGTGAGCAGTTTGTAATCACAGAGCAACTGTGAAGTGTGAATCAGGTGAGCCGATTGTAACCACGAAGCGACTGTAAAGTGTGAACCACATGATTAGTTTCTTGCCACCAAGCACCTATGAAGTGTGAATCACATGATTGGTTTCTTGTCAACATTGAGCTCGCAGTACGGGTGGCATCGCTCTGCTCGGTAGATCAGTTTCTTGCCACCAAGCACCTGTGGATTGTGAATCACATGATTGGTTTCTTGTCAACATTGAGCTCACAGTACACGTGGCATCGCTCTGCGCGGTAGATTAGTTTCTTGCCACCAAGCACCTGTGGATTGTGAATCACATGATTGGTTTCTTGTCAACATTGAGCTCACAGTACACGTGGCATCGCTCTGCGCGGTAGATCAGTTCCTTGCCACCAAGCACCTATGAAGTGTGAATCACATGATTGGTTACACGATTTGTTTGGGGGCAGTTCGTTTTACTGCCGAGGGCCCCGAGTTCGTGCTACAGTGAAGATTTAATTCAGTCATTAATCCAAATAATTCCTATCTGCAGAGGGTGACGATTTGTGGGGAGTCAGTTCACCAGTGCTTGCTTTTAAACTGCCTTTCCTATTTATAAGGTTGGGCCAGTCCTTTTAGCCTATTTGACTATCTCTGTATAGCAACTACTTCTATGCAGCGTTGCAAGCGAGGCGAAAAATTGGCTGAGTGTGTTGGCAACAGAACGACAGGTGGCAACGATGGAGCTGACCGAAGCCAGTTAGTTATGAGACAGTTGGCTGACGTGACAGGCTTCAATTTTTTTGTCGGATGGCCAAACAGACAACGGGTAACCCTGGGGGCTCCCGCCCCCCAGAAGGAGGGGCTCCGCCAAAAACACACACACATATATATATATATATATATATATATATATATATTTCTGTCTTTAAAAATACCACAATATATATATATATATATATATATATATATATATATATATATATTTCTGTCTTTAAAAATACCACAACATGAATGTCACATGAATACCTCAAAATGAATGTCATATGAAATACAGAATATAACACAGTGAGCAGTGCAGGGTGAGCCTAACAAAGATGGGTCATTCATAAGGTGAAAAACAAGGGCAGTTGGCTTGGCAGCAGAGAACACAGTGAGCAGTGCAACGCGAGCCTAACAAAAATGGGTCATTCCTGAGGAGCTCCTGTTGATAAGACCTGTCCTAATCCTCTGCTGCCCATGGTTTACCAGCTCACGCAGCAAACGACAGTCTTACCATCTGGTTGTGTGTGGGTGGGTGTGTGGTTGGGTGCAGGTGTGTGTGTGTGGTTCATCTGCTGCCCATGGTGAACCGGCTCAGGCAGCAGACGACAGTCTTACCATCTGGTTGTGTGTGTGTGTGTGTGTGTGTGTGTGTGTGGTTCATCTGCTGCCCAAGGTGTACCAGCTCGCGCAGCAAACGACAGTCTTACCATGTGGTTGGGTGTGGGTGGGTGGGTGGTTGGGTGCAGGTGTGTGTGTATGGTTCATCTGCTGCCCATGGTGTACCGGCTCACGCAGCAAACGACAGTCTTATCAACACTGCACCATGGGTCCTCAGGTTGAAAGCACAGTGAGCCGCACAAAGCAAAAGCAGTGCAGATACAGGGATTGACCAGCCAAGGATGTCAGGTAACTCAGAGTGGTCTCGCATAAGAACCATCAAAAATGCATACATACATACATCTATATATACATAAACATACAGGAATTTTCCGTGAATGGTTCACGAACTTTCGCTAACTTTTCGTTAGTGAAGCTCTCCGAAACCACGCGATAGACACGGCCTGCGGTACTGTACTGCCAACTGGAAATTTGAATCTCAGCTTCTCTGCGCTTCTCTAAGTTCTCTGCGCTTCTCTGCATAACGACCTGTGCGACCTTTCACGTACCACATTTTTTTCGTTGTCATGGTCTGCTTTCCGTACCATGCCTCAAACAAAATCGAAGCAATTTCGATCCTTCTCATTCTATCTTCAGGGCTCATTCTACTCTGAGCGCTCATTCTACTCTGAGCGCTCATTCATTATGGGCGCTTTTTTTCTGAGCGCAAATTCATTACATGCATGCATACATCCATACCTCAATATGAATGTCGTGGGTCTTGAACAGTTCTACTGCTGAACCCACCCTCACACCCAGAGAGGAGGGGGGGGCTGTGCTTGGTCCTGGGCCTGGGCTTGGGCTCCTCTCCCTGTCCCGCTTCTCCATGTAGGATCTCAGTCTCTCTAGGCGTACATCGTCCTGATCTCCCAGGCTACTGCTTGTTGCCCTACTGGCGGAGATGCTGCCGGGTCGTGATAACTGTTGGATTACAGGTCGGGGGGGTGGGGGAGGCAATGGCGGTGGTGGGGGTGGGGGTGGGTTGGGTTGGGTTGGGTTGGGTAGGGTTGGGGTGTGTGGGGGTACTAGAGGGTGGTCCTGGCGGTGGGGACGGTGGGGAAGAGGACGAGAGTGGTGGTGGTGGTGGTGGTGGTGGTGATGATGATGATGATGATGATGATGTATGTGTGTGTGTGAGTGGGGTGGGGTGGGGACGACCACCACCAAACACAAACATGCAGCCACAGTCCTGCAGACCGTCGCATGCACGACCACCACCACACACAAACATGCAGCCACAGTCCTGCAGACCGTCGCATGCACGACCACCACCACACACAAACATGCAGCCACAGTCCTGCAGACCGTTCGCACGCACGACCACCACCACACACAAACATGCAGCCACAGTCCTGCAGACCGTCGCATGCACGACCACCACCACACACAAACATGCAGCCACAGTCCTGCAGACCATTCGCATGCACGACCACCACCACACACAAACATGCAGCCACAGTCCTGCAGACCGTCGCATGCTTGGATCACATCCATGCAGCTCCCCCGTACCCCTACCCCTACCCCCATCCCCATCCCCACCCCTACCCCCTACCCCCACCCCCACCCTTACCCCCACCCCCACCACCCTTCTTCCCACCTGCATCACCACCACCATACACAAACATGCCGCCACAGCCATGCGCACCCCCCACCCCACCCCCCACCCCACCCCACCCCTACTTCTCCCACCTGCATCACCACCACCATACACAAACATGCCTCCACACCATGCAGCACCCCCCACCCCCCCCCCCCACTGACCCCTCTTTCCTCCCACCTCATCACCACGCACCATACACAAACATGCCGGCCACATCCATGCAGCACCCCACCCCCACCCCCCCACCCCACCCCCCCCTCCTTCTCCCCCTGCTCAACCACCACCATAACACAAACATGCCGCCACAGCCATGCAGCACAGACCCCCCAACCGCCCTTACCCCTAACCCCCCTCCTTCCCACTGCTCAATCACCACATCACCACCACCATACACAAACAGGCAAGCCACACAAGCCCTGCAGCACACCCCCCCCCCCCCCCCCCCCCCTTCCCCCACCCCCCTCCTTCCCACCTGCATCACCACCACCATACACAAACATGCCGCCACAGCCATGCAGCACCCCCCCCCCCCCCCACCCCCCCCCACCCCCCTCCTTCCCACCTGCATCACCACCACCACTCCCAACATGCCGCCCAGCGCATGCAGCACCCCCACCCCCCCTTAACCCCTCACCAACCGCCTCCTTCCCCCCTGCATCACCCCCACCAAGACGCAAACAGGCCGCCACAAGCCCTGCATTCAACCCTGCTCAGTCACCCCCCACCCACCCCTCTCCCTTACCCCCACCCCCCTCCTCCCACCTGCATCAACCACCGACCATAACACAAACATGCGCCACAGCCATGCAGCACCCCCCACCCCCCCACCCCCACCCACCCTCCTCCTTCCCACCTGCATCACACCACCCCATACACAAACAGGCTGCCACAGCCATGCAGGCACCCCCCACCCCCCCACCCACCCCCGCTCCTTCTCCCCCTGTCATCACACCACCAACCACCATATCACAACATGGGGCCGCGAACAGAGAACATCCATTCCGTCACCCGCCCCCCCCACCCTTACCCTCACCCCCAGGGACCCGCCGCCCACCCCCCCTTCCCCCCCCCCCCCCTCCTTCCCACCTCACTGCATCACCACGAACCAAACACAAACATGCCGCCACAGCCATGCATGCACCCCCCACCCCCCACACTCCCTTACCTCCCCCACCCCCCTCCTTCCCACCTGCATCATCACCCCACCATACACAAACATCCGCCACACCAAGCCATGCGCAGCCCCCCACCCCCCCCACCCCCACCCCCCTCCCTTTCCCACCTGCATCACCACCACCGATACACAAAATGCTGCCACAGCCTTGCCATCACCCCCAACCCCCCCACCCCCACCCCCCATCCCATTCCCCACCTTCCTCACCTGCACCAACCACCACCATACACACACAATGGCGCCACACCATGCAGCACCCCCCCCCCCACCACCCCCCCCCAACCCCCACCCCCCCACCCCCCCCACCTGCACTAACCACCACACACATAAACATGCAGCCACAGCCATGCAGACCTCTTCCGCAGCGCTTGGGAATCAAGCCCGATTCTGTAATGAGTGACACACGACCAGTAACAGCCGGATTTGTTTTTTCACCATACAGATTGTATAGAATAAAAGAGAAAACAAGTAGGGCAACGCAGGAAAAAGGTTCATCAATCATCATCATCATATCACCATCATCCACCATCATCATCATCTCACCATCATCAATCATCATCACATCATCATCATCACCATCACCATCACCATCACCATCATCGTCGCGCATCAGCATATCATCTTCATCACGATCATCCTCATTTCATTATCATCGTCGTCAACATCATCAGCATCAATCATCATCCATCATCATCATCATCATCATCATCACCACATCATATCATTCAATCCTCAGCATCACCAGCATCAGCATCATCATCAGCTTTCACATCACATCATCATCATCATCATCATTATCATCATCATCAATCATTATCCTCATCATCATCCTCATCATTATCAAAGAAAAAAAGAAGAAACCGCAACAAAAAGAAAAAAAAAGAAAAAATTGAACCGAGCGCGTTGCAATTCCTCATGGAGGTTTGACACAGGCCTTTTGGTTTCTCAGCACCAAGGTCATCAAGCCCAACAGCAACAGCCTCCCGAGCATGCTGCACATGGCATGAAGGGGTGAGGGGTCAGTGTTGGGAGTGGATTGGATTGGATTTTTACAATTGTTTTTACAGTGTTTTGGAGTGTTTGTTTAGTGTTTGGCAGTGAGTGGGGTGAGTGGATGGATGGAGTGGATTGGATTGGATTGTAACATTGTTACATTGTTAAAGTGTTTGGAGTGTTGTTTCAGTGTGGGAGTGGAGTGGGGTGGAGTGGAGGGGAGGGGAATGGAAGTGAGTGGAGGGATGAGTGGAGTGGAGTGAGTGGAGTGAGTGGAGGGAGTGGATTCGATATTGGTTAGCTTTGGAGTGGAATTAAGTTGGAGTGAGTGATTATAGTTTAAAGTGGAGTGGGAAGTAGAGTGGGATTGGAGTGGATTTGAGGTGGGTTGTTGATACAGTGTTTGGAGTGCATTGGAACGGTAGCATTGTTACAGTGTTTTGGAGGGCATTGACTGTACACTTTTACAGTTTTTGCAGTGGCATTGGCTGTTACTTGTACCGTGTTTCGGTGAGTGGAGTGAGTGGAGGAGTGGAGTGGGAGTTGGAGTGGAGTTGGGTGGAGCGGCGTGGAGTGGAGTGAGTGGAATGTAGTGACGTGGCGTGGGGAATGGAGTGAAGTGGAGTGGACGTGACGTGGATTTTTTTATGGATTGGGTTGGCGGTGGACGTGGATTGGACTTGGATTGGCGTGGAGTGCGTGGCGTGGTTGGAGTGTCGTGGCGTGGAGTTGCAGTGCGTGCTTCCCCCACATCCTCGTTTGTTTGAACAAATAACACGTGGTCACAAATAGGTATTTTTTATTTACAATCTTTAAAAAACAAATGAACTCCTCTCTCTCGTTCTCATCTCCTCCTCCTCTCCGCCCCGCGCTCCTTCCTCGTCTCTCGCTCTCCGTCTCTCTCTCTCATCCCGCCATAACCACCACCCGTTTCGCCGCTCTTGCTCCGCGTAGAATATTTCATCACCGTTCACTCCTGCCACCACCCCCGCTCTGTTTTCGCCATCTTCATATCCCGTGCCCGCTCCTTCCTCCATCTAATATTCCATGCCACCGTCTCCTGCCCCCCACCTCGTTTCTCCTCTCTCGCCTCTCTCCCTCTCCTGCCTCCATACTAATATTCATGCCCCTTCGTGTCTCCTGCCCCCACCTCTTTCGGCCTCTCTCCTCACCCCTCTCCTGCCTCCATCTAATATTCCATGCCACCTTCTCCTGCCCCCACCTCTTTCTCCCTCTCTCTCCCTCTCCTGCCTCCATCTAATATTCCATGCCACCTTCTCCTGCCCCCACCTCTTTCTCCCTCTCTCTCCCTCTCCTGCCTCCATCTAATATGCCTGCCACCGTCTCCTCTCCTGCCCCACCTCTTTCTCCCTCTCTCTCCCTCTCTGCCGCCATCTAAATTCCATGCCACCTTCCTCCTGCCCCCCACCTCTTTTGCCCTCCTCCCTCGCCTGCCTCCCGCTAATATTCCATGCAAACTTCTCTTGCCCCCACCTCTGTCTCCCCCATATTCCCGTTTCCTCCCGTCTCCTGCCCCAGCTAATATTCCATCCTCCTTCTCCGCCCTTCCCTTTTCTCCCATACCTCGTTTCCCTCTCTTGTCCCTGTATAATATTCCATGTCACCTTCTTCTGCCCCCCATCTCTCTTCTCTCCCATATCCCGTTTCCCTCTCTTCCCCCATATAATAGCCTGTCTCCTGTCTCCTGCCCCCACCTCTCCTCCTCTCTCTCGTCCTCTCTCTCCTCTCTCTCTCTCTCTCATCTCTCTCTCGCTCTCTTCTCTTCTCGCTCTCTCTCTCTCATCTCTCTCTCTCTCTCATCTCTCTCCTCCGTTCTCTCTCTCCCCTCTCCTCTCTCTCCTCTACTCTCTCTCTTCTCCCTCTCTTTTCCCTGGGGTCCGGAGAGTGGGCCGGGCCTCTCCTAGCCCCCCTTCTTGTGCGTCTCTCTCTCGGTCTCCTCGGTCTCTC
>JACBWV010000302.1:0-37313 GCA_013435795.1 Chlamydomonas sp. ICE-L
GCTGCCTGAACAGACGGGGGTCCTGGGCAATACAGATACGCCCTGAGAAACAAGTATGAAGAGATACTAAGAGAAAGAAAGAAAATTACAAGGGGCTCATGTCCTCGCAGTGTGAAACAACACCGCCCTTACAGGCGGGGACTCGAGGAAGAAGAAACCACCGCCGTCTTTACGGCAGCGGGGCTCGAACTCCGGTTGCCGAAGCCTTAACGGCCGGGTGCGTGTTGGTAATCGTGTTAATTCTGAGAGAGGATATAGTTAGAGAGAGGATATAGTTACAACTCAGCAAAAAATCAATGCTGAGACTGAACAGCGCCGAGGCAGCTGGACAGTTTTATAACAGTGAGGGTTTGGGCAACATACCCCTCAGAACCTGGTCCAGGAGGTGACCTCCAAAAAGCGTACGAAAGAGCAAATTAAAAGGTTCTGCCTTCTTAGCAGAGACTGGCGTTGCAGGAGGAGATAATCTATCCCGGATATTATTTCCGTTCGGAGGGATGGCTCTATCGTAGGGCGATCCTGGCCCAGACGAAGCGGGTGCGGGGTCCTATCAGGTTTCTGGTTCGAACCCCATCGAGGTCATCTGGGCCCACTCGGAGGGTCGTCGACCGGCATGGTAACTGGACTCTAGGTGTGATGTAAGCCCGTCCATCGCACACTTAAGAGGCGGTCCCCTTAATACCCTCTGACTGGGCACGTCCTTAGAGGTCATTCTGTGACAATTCTTGGATTGATCAAATTTTCATTTTCAATTTTCCGGATATTGTTTTGCGTACTCTTATTTACCAACTGGGAAGTACCGGTGGTATATGAATACCGAGAGATGTGATGAAGAGGGAATGGTATTAGGTTATAATTGCTGATAACATTTGGAAGTTACCGTTAATCTGGTATACTGATGGTCTAGAGTGAATATCCGTCAGTTATTTTTCTTACGTTCCAATGATCAAGTTTTCGACCAGAAGTATTGCCTCGCGCCGCAATGCTCAGAGTGCCCTACCGCCTTGAGGGGTTGACACTTACTACCCGGTTATGTCTGCCATAAGGCAAGTTTCCAGCTGTCGCGTACGGGAGGTGGGAGGAGTCCCATTAACACCTGCCCTCTAGGATTCTATCTTTTTCCAATGACAAAGTCGGTTTCCCACGTTTGCAGTGTGTGTCATTGTGGATGTGTACAGTCCTGGGGTGGTAGGCTAAATACGTAAATAGCTAAAGGACTAGATCAACCGTGTTAGGAAAGGGCTAAAAAAAAGCACTGGTGAACTGAACCCCAAGCAACGTTTTACGAAGGGGGGGCTAGGGTTCGTGCTTGCTACAGTGATCATTTAATTATACAATATAATTAAAGAAAACGTTCGCCACCCTCCCTCACCCAGTGACGCCTTATCTCGCATGCTACAAAACATTCAAACTCATTCAAACAAAACAAGTTCACGAGGCGAGGCCGTAGTATGCTCTGCTGCCCATTATGAACGAGGCTGTGAACGAAGCCTCTCCATGATCGAGTTTCAGACGAAGAAGTGGGGGCGTGCACTGCTCGAAACGAGGCTGAGAACGAGGCTCCTGTACCTCCGCCAGAAAACGAAGCTTGGGTAGTAGAATTGTGCAAGAAAGAGAGGAAGCTGTTCGCATCATTGGACAGATATTTTACGAAATTCCGAGGTTGCGAGTATCTCGCCCCATGCTGCCCACTTATCAAACGCCTGCGCCTGGAGCTAGCGTGCGCAGGCGCCACAGATATGCGACGAGGTGGCGTTGTACAACCTTTGAGCCGGCAGATCAATGTGATGAGGTGGCGGTGCACGACCTATGAGCTGGCACGTCGGTCTCTCCTTTGGCTATATCCCTGATATTACCCTTGTGCGCACTCTGTCGCGCTGGCATTGAGCATACCATCTAGGGTGAACGGTTAGGTTTTCCAGGGGTACTGAGGGCCTGTTTCCACATGAGTTATGAGCGCAGTTATTAGTCATAACTTGCATAACAGTCGGAAACACTCGAATGCCAGCGCAGTTTAGGGTAAATCTTCTGGCTAAACCCTTAACTGCGAGCGTGGTTATGGAACGGAGGTGGGGGGGCTCCGTTATGATAACTACGCTCGCAGTTATGTGCCACGTAGGAACCGGAGGTGCCACGTCAATGGTTTTTTTTAAGCTGCGCGCTGTTTAGATATCTGCAGATTAGCCTCGGGATTAGGCTTGATTACAATAGAATTTAATTTTAACCACACCGAGCATTCGCAGCGGGCTCGCAAACATGGAAAACGCTGGAACTGGGGCCTGCCTGGCCTGACGATAGTTCCGGAACCCGCCAGATCAGCCTTCAATCCTTTCATCGTCCCGGCAGCGAGCGCCAGTCAGGCGAGTCCACTGCATAGACCTGCATAGACTCCTGCGTGCTTGCTATTACTTGATCGGTGCCTTCCGGCCTTTGCATCATCCTTCATATTGACAGTTGCAGAAATAAGTTGAAGTTGTCTCGCATTTTCGCGACGACAGAAGGCCAGGTTAAAAAGCAAGACATGCGAAGGATAAAAGAGGAAATAACAATTCCTGGTGAACGAATTAGAGAGCTGGTTGAACATTTGATGGTTGTCCAGGCTGTCCGGCGAGATAACTGGGCTCGTGTTTCCACATGCCGTTTTACGGAAAGTTATCATAACTGCGCTTCGATTCTGTATTGCCGCTGTACCGGAACGATAACTTTCCTAACTCATGTGGAAACAGGCCCTGAGCCCTTGTGATATCAGTTTGCCGGTCAGAACCCCCCGTTCTCCCACCACATACAGCCTGTTTCCAGGTTACGGTTATGGATAACCCCGCAAACTGTAGTGCGGCAGTACTCGTAACCCGTGTTCTAGCCAGCTTCCTGTCGCGTAACCCCGCTGTACAATTTAGTGTTTCCGATTGTCCCTGAAATCTGGGTTATGGGAAGATCTGGGTTATGTGATCGTTAAATCAGTTGTTCGACAGCTTGGAAGCGTTTTGAATTATTTACTCGCCGGCTTGACTTTCTTTCGTGCAGCCGTCTCGCAATTCGAGTTCATGTTCTGACTCCAAGACGTTCGCCCTGTCCTTTCCCATTTCGTTACCATATCCCAGAAGCTTCTAGGGTGCTCGTTGATGCCCCAATGCTGGTTCTGCTTGAAAAACAAACCTTGACCAGACGAATCCATAGCGGTGAGCGTCAGAGTTTCTAGGAAATTGAAGGGATCGCGCGTGATTGCGCGATCTACAAGATTGCAGCGCTCGCGCTCACCACATTATGGCCGCAAGTGACCGCTGCTGCGGTCAAAGTGCCAGCGTGGAACCAAGGCGGATCGGGGTTACGCTTAACCGTGGGGGGGGGGGGGGGGGGGGGGGGCGGTTCAGGGTAACCCCGATCCGCACCGGCACGTCATCAATTTTTTCCGGAAACTGGTGTACAAGTCGGTCGAGCGAAGTACAAGTTTTCGAGTGTTTCCGATTGCCGAGGACGGTTATGCTCCATAAGAGGGCGTTTACACGAGCAGGTTATCTCGGCCAGTTACGGTTAATATGTACAGTTAACTAACTACGAAGCGTTTACACGACGCTTTTCCCGTCAGTTATCTCGCCCAGTTAACCATTTTCGCGATAACGATAACCCCCCCCCCCCCCCCCCCCTAGTTACGGGTTAAAGGTTAAGGTTAGTGGTTCGTTAAGTTCGTTAAGTTCGTTTGGACGGGTCGCTGCGGAGCGCTGCGGAGCCTCGAAGTCGCTTACTTCACAGCACGGTTCGTGCTGGGGAGCAAGGCCCGAAAATAGCTCGTCTGTCACCCAAAATTCAAAAATCACGAGGCTATCCAGAAGTACACGACCAACCTGACCGAACGCAAACTGCGAGCGCAAATGCACGTGTAAACAGAAACTGGTTAAGTTTGCGTTCGTTGAGGGTTCGGGCATACGTGGCGCTAACTATTTGGTTATCTCGCCAACTTAACTGGCCGAGATAACCGGCTCGTGTAAACGCCCTCTAACCCGGCCTAAGGGTGGATTCCCATTGGGGCGGGATGGGTCTGGATGGGTCGTTAAGTACGGATAACCGACGACCCATCCAGTGTTTACCTTCCCATAGGGGGTTTGGATGGTTCGTATTTGTACGGATGTACTGACGAAATACCCATCCAGACGACCCATCCAAAAGCCAAAATCCATCCAGGCCCTCGACCGAGGTGTGGGTTGGATGGCTCTGGATGGGTCGCAAAATATCCATATAATATATATTGTACCCTTATCGCGAATTTCAAAGGTTCAAAATTGAAATATTGCAAACATGCAGGTCAATGCTCGAGTGAAGAGCCTCTTAACAGTAGTAGCTGGTCCATTTGTTTCCAATTTGAAATATTTCAAGTGACGAGCCTTTTTGCAGCGTACTTATCCATGTTTTTCAAATTTGAAATTTTCACACGTATAGGTCAATGTTTGTGTGAAGATCCTTTTTGCAGCGCAGTTGGTCCACATGTTTTTGAATTGGAAAATTATCCCACATGCAGGTCAATGCTCGGGTGAAGAGCTTCTTTGCAGTGCAGCTGGTCCACATGTTTTTGAATTTTAAATATTTCACACGTGCAGGTCAATGCTTAGGTAAAGAGTGAAACAACTGTAGCAAACTAGATATAGTGTACCATTATTAAAGTACAGCTGGTCCGTGTTTTCCAAATTTTAAATATTTCACATGTTCATGTTAAAGCTCGAGTACATAGCTTCTTTGCATAGCAGCTGGTCAACATGTTCGTTTGAATTTGAAATCTTTTCTACGTGCTGGTCAATGCTCGTGTGAGGAGCCTTTTTTGCAGCGCAGCTGGTCCACTTGTTTTTTAATTTGAAATATTTCACATGTACAGGTCAATGCTTGAGAGAAGAATCTCTTTGCATTGTAGCTTGTCCATTTGTGTCAATTTCAAATATTTCACACGTGCAGGACAATGCTCTTGTGAAGAGCTTTTTTGCAGTGCATATTTTCATCTTTTTGAATTCAAAATATTTCACATGTACAGGTCAATGCTCGTGTAAAGAGCCTTTTTGAGATATGTTGTACCCTTATCGCAGATTTCAAATATTTCAATTTTGAAATATTACACATGTGCAGGTCGATGCTCGAGTAGAGAGCCTCTTATCAGTAGCAGCTGGTCCAAATGTTTCAAATTTGAAATATTTCACGCATGCAGGTCAATGCTCCTGTGAAGAGCCTCTTTGGGATATATTGTACCCTTATCGCGAATTTCAAAGATTCAAATTTGAAATATTTCACGCATGCAGGTCAATGCTCCTGTGAAGAGCCTTTTTGCAGCTGGTATTAATTTGAAATATTTCACACACGTACAGGTCAATGCTCAAGTAGAGAGCGTTCTTTCAGTACAGCTGGTCCATTTGTTTCAAATTTGAATTATTTTACACATGAAGGTCAATCCTTGTGTTAAGAGCCTTTTTGCAGCGCACCTTGTCCATGTTCTTCAAATTTGAAATATTTCACACATGCAGGTCAATGCTCGTGTGGAGAGCCTCTTAGCAGTGCATCTTTTCAATGTTTTTGAATTTGAAATATTTCACACGTACAGTTCGATGCTCGAGAGAAGTGACTCTTTGCATTGTAGCTTGACCATTTGTTTCAAATTTGAAATGTTTTGAGTGAAGAGCCTTACGGCAGTGCAGCTGGTCCATTTGTTCTACATTTGAAATATTTCACACATGTACAGGTCAATGCTCGTGTGAAGAGCTTTTTTGCAGCGCAGCTGGTCCACATGTTTGAATTCGAAATTTTCCCACATGCAGGTCAATGCTCGTGTGAAGAACTTCTTTGCAGTGCAGCTGGTGCATGTGTTTGAGGGACTGCTAGGGATGGGGTACAAGCCGAGGGAGGAGATTTGCTTTGCTCTGTTAGGTCAGGCGAGGCGACACATGCATTCCTTCACAGCCACGCAGTTCGCCATCATGCTGCGCTGCATCGCTGCGTTTGAGAAGTGGACCCCCCAGCGCCAGTTCCTCTACGACTTCGTCACGCACTCCCGGCCCAAGCTAAGGGCGCTACGCGTGGCTGAAGCCTCCTCCATCCTCTGGTCCTTCGCCAAGTTGAAGTACATGCCCGAGGAGTCGTACACCCTAGCAGTGTTTGCGCAGGTACAAGATACGATGTACACTGCTTATCAGCTTGAAATCACTCCGGTAGAGTGGACAGTAGATTAAAGCAGCGGAACAGACGCACCAATCTATACACGGAGACAAGGATAACGTTACAGACACAGGAGACCCATAAAGGGGCACCTGTGGTGAAAGGAGGCGGTAGACAGGAACCTAACAGGGTACAGATCAGACTGGAGACGTAGGTGACAGGAAGCTGCCACTGAGTCATCTCAAGATGACTCAGTCCCACGGGAAGCTGGCTCAGGAGAGCCGATAGTTCTAAGGGAGTACATAAGTAGTCACCAAGTCATAAAACGCGTGAGAGCACCGCTATACATGCTGATACTCCACCTATGACCCAGGTGACATACAATAGTACTACTCCACCTATGGCACTGGTGACATAGAACTATATGTAACAAATTAAAAAAAAAAAAAAAAGAACTCCGGAAAAAAAAATCGAGAGAAACTTCAAATGAAACCCGAAGGGTGTAAGGGAATGTATGAAGCAAGGCAAAGAACCAAAATTTGCCAAGTGGATATAAGAGGACAACTAAATATCAAAGTCGGGTAACAACGGTATAGAAAACCCGATCCGGGAATAGGAACCTAATGCCAATCAATGATAACTTAAAGAAACTCTAAATGTAACCAAAGAAACCCTAAAATGTAACCAAAATTCCAGAATACATGTAACCAAAATTCTAGAATACATGTAACCAAAAAAATTGGTTTAAGGAGAAGCAGTCATTCCAAACATGCGAATGAAACGCCAGAACACCATAGGATCAAGGGGCTTGGTGAAGGGGTCAGCACAGTTGTCCTTAGTGTTAACATAGGCAACATCCACCTGGCCATCCTCCACCAGCTCCTGGATATAGTGATGGATGACATCAATGTGCTTGTTGCGAGGGAGCAGCTGACAGTCATTGGCCCACCTCAAGGACCCCAAGTTGTCACCCTGAATGGTGACCAGGTCACAAGGCAGCCCTAGATCAATTCTCAACTTTTTCAACCATTGCACCTCCCTGGCAGTCTGAGACAGGGCCTGATACTCAGCCTCACTATATC
Organism: Chlamydomonas sp. ICE-L; assembly: GCA_013435795.1. Lineage (NCBI taxonomy): Eukaryota > Viridiplantae > Chlorophyta > Chlorophyceae > Chlamydomonadales > Chlamydomonadaceae > Chlamydomonas > Chlamydomonas sp. ICE-L. The sequence goes on from JACBWV010000302.1 coordinate 7,212, forward strand.
CAGTTCACAAGGCAGCCTCCAGCAAGCACAGCATAGCCATTCTGAGATCTCCTGTCAGACCCATCATCAGCAAAGGATGAGTCACTAAAGACAGTAAAAGAGAAACCAGGGCTGTGAGTGTAAGTGAGGCCCAGATGGGAATGTTCTCTCAAATACAAAAGCAAGCGCTTGGCTGCAGCCCACAGGGGGGCAGTGGGTTGAGCAGAAAACCTGGACAGGTAGCTAACAGCAAAAGAAATATCAGGCCTTGTGCAGGTAGCCAGGTACAGCAAAGCCCCCACAAGAGAGAGGTACTGGCTATTAGAGGCCAGAGGTTCTCCAGGAGGATCAGTGACAGTGCACTTGGACATGGGAACTGAAAACTTGGGCTTGGTAGCAGCAGTGAGACCAAACTGCTCCACCAGCTCAACAATGTAGGAGTGCTGGGAGAGGTCGATCTTAACACACCTGCCGTCAGAATCAAGTGTACAAGTCATGTCCAATGAAAGGAACTGGACAGGTACACCCATTTCCTTGACTTCCCACCCAGCTGCTTCCATAGCCTTGATCAGCAAGGCATACCTATGCAGCTCACTAAAAGCACAGATAAAGTCATCCACATAGGTCAGGACATAGCTCCACCCACCAGTAGAATCCCTCCTGAAATACAGAGCAGGTTCAGCTTTGCACATGGTAAAACCGTGGGCAACCAAAACCTGCTTTACATCTTTGCTCCAAGCCCTGGGTGCCTGCTTCAAACCATAAAGAGATTTAATCAGCTTGCACACAAGGGGAACATTGTCAGGACCAAGTTCATGAAAGCCCTCAGGCTGGTAACAGAACAGGTCCAGACCAGGTTCCAGCTTGGCATTCAAGAATGCAGTCTTGATGTCCAGCTGCCTCACAAACATCTTCCTATGAGTGATGGCAGCAAGGAGCACACGAAGACCTGCTTTAGAGGAGACGGGGGCATATACATCATGGTAGTCCAGCCCAGGACGTTGCAGAAAACCACGAACTACAAAACGAGCTTCAAAACGCAAAGAACCATCAGCCCCATGTTTCTTGACAAATAAACATCTGCCAGATAGAATCCTCTGCCTAGGAGGCTGTGGAGTGAGGACCCAAGTGCCATGAGCATGGAGGGAGGCCATCTCATCCTTCATAGCCTGCAGCCAGAGATCTCTGTCAGGGTTGGTAGGTAACATGGCAGCTTTATAAGAGAGTTCAGTAGAGGTAGAAATAAAAGCCCCCACGTACAAGCAGTGTACTTGTACATGGGCAGCGGGGATATCAGCAGTATCAGCAGTAACCGGTAATAAAGCCCCCAGCGCAGCACTCATGCGTGGTTGAACAAGGCCGGCCTCCTTTGCCTCTAAATCGTCGAAGCCTGGGTACACTGGAACACCCCAGCCATACGCAGTATCTGACCCGGACCAGTGTTCGAGGTCATCACTCACATCATCTGTGACGGCCACATCGTCGCAATGCCTGGTCCGGTATAAACCACCAGGTATAGCAGGGGGTGAAGTGATCAACAACTCCCGCGAGCTATCCGAATAGGTGGACGGGGGGTGGCGACTAGTGGGCAGTGGACCTGTACTAGGTTCCACTATGACCCGAGGCTGTCCTAATCCTACGACTTCACCGACGAAACGTGGCGCAGAGGAAGGCCCGGCGACCCCCTGAGATTCGAATAAATTAGAGCTTGAAGGAACATCAGACTCCCCCTGGCCCAATGCCGCCGCACGCGATACAGCACCATCATTACCTGGCCTGGGACGCATCGTCATCCCATGACCAGTTAAGCGGTCAACAATCGGGGTTGGTAAAGGGCCCATGACATTGTCAGTAGTATCAAGCCCTTTACCGATGATAGCGGCAGGGGTGCGAGAAAAATACTGAGATCCATCATAGGGAAAGAGCCCAGGGATACAGTTATAGCTAAACTGTTCATAGAAGAGCACATCACGACTCTCTACCACCTGGCGCAACTTCGGAACCCAAACAAAATAACCCTTACTCACCAGAGAATACCCAACCAGTCTACCAGATAACGCCCTTTCGTCAAGCTTATTGCGCTTCTTCCCATTCACTAAGGTAACATAGCATGGGCACCCGAACACGCGCAATAACGATACATCAGGTAGAACCCCAAAGAACAACTCATAAGGAGTCTTGTCACCCTGATTAGGCAGCCGGTTGCGTAGGTAACACGCGGCGAGGAAGGCATAGGGCCAGAAGGACTTAGTGAGCTTAGACTCCAAGTGAATGCTCCTAGCTACGTTCTGAAGGACCCCATTGTACCGTTCCACAGTCGCATTCTGCTGAGCAGTGTAAGCCATGGACAATTCATGCACAGCACCAACCGATTCTAACCAATCCTCGAACCACTTCACTATAAATTCCTTAGCCCTGTCAGACCTAAGACACTTGAAAACAAATCCATGCAGCTGAGTCATCCATCTGAGGATGGTAGTTTGAACTGCTAAGGGAGCTTCATCCCTGGTTCTCAAGCACAAGACCTCAGCATAGCCAGAGTATTGGTCAGTGAGACACAGAACATAAAACTCCCCACGCAAGCCCCTAATATTAAATGGCCCCATGATGTCCAAGTGAAGGCGTTGTAATGGGGCACGGATCCTAGTTTTGCTTTCTTTAGGAAAAGGGATACGTTTTCCCTTTGCCTTCTGACAAGCATCACATGGGATCTTAGACAGTCTTTGCACCTGTTGGAGAGTGAGGGGTAAGTTCTGAACCAAACCCTTCCTTACAAGGTTGTGCATGGCATCATAGCCAGGGTGACCCAGCCGCCTATGCCACAACCATTCAGGAGTGGTAGGGATCATAACTCCACCATCCTCATCAACATCAAGAGCAAAAGCTGGATAATTTTCAGCACCATACAAACGGCCACGAGGGGTGTGACAAGGCCTACATGCAAACTTGTACACACCATCACTGGAGGCAGGGAAAGACCACAGAACAGAAGAGCCCTGTGTGGCAGTACAACTAAGACTATCAAAATAAATCTTGCAGTTGTGAGCATGGGCAACAGCATTTACTGACATGAGGTTCACCGGACAGTGTGGGATGTAGAGAACATTGGTTAAAGTGATTGGTGTTGGTAACCAATCACTACATAACACAATAGAACCCTGACCCACAGACCGTTGAACCACACCATCACCAAATTTAACTGCTGGCCCAGTCTCAGAAGCATGAAACACAGTGAACAAAGACATATCACCTGTGATTGACATCCCAGCTCCAGAATCAACATGCCAGACACCCTCAGACAGGCTCGGGCTGCAGACATTTGAAAATTTCGCAGTGCAAGAGAAAAGGACAGAGCGTATCTCCTATTTCTTGTCCAAAGCATACCCATCAATCTGAGCCTGCAAGGAGGCCAGCTGCCGCGGAGTAAGCACACCTGGAAGGGCCAAGGCCATGGGCACCGGATTGGTAACCGGTGCACCAGGCTTGGTCTTACGCAGGTGCGGATGCTTCGTGAAACAGCGATCCTCCGAGTGGGTCGTCTTGCTGAGGCATGGGCCCCAAGTGCAATCCAGACGCCGCTTGTTGGAACCGGAACCCTGAGAACCAGATCCCTGCCCACGCTGAAACGCAGCATTGGCAGGAACTTGGGGAGCGTCCCGGGACCAACCAGGATGCCTGGAGTCGGACCTGGGGAGAGCAATGTTCAAAATGTCGAGAGACCGATATGCCTCCAGACAAGACCAGTAATCTACAGTCTGTCTGTTAGCCAACATCATACCGTACTGGATCCGCAGCGATTCAAATCGGATCAAACGGATCCCATTCACAATGGTTTCCATGGCGTGGCGCTGAGTGACAGGATGTCCAGCACTGCGGAGGTCATTGCACAGACTGCGAACCATGCAAAAGAAATCATCGACACGGTCAGAAGGGCCCATGTGCGCATTATGAAGTTCGATACGCATGAGAGGGACTCTAGAGGCAAGGGCATCAGACTGCGTCTTCCGGATATCCAAAAGGATATCCCGAGGGGTGGCAAAGTCCTGGTATACCTTGACCATATCGTCCTCCATGTTCGCGAGCATCATAGTTAAACACATGAACTCCTGACGTTCGAGAGGCAGTGCACTGAACCCCAACAGTGCAGGATCAAACCGAGACTCACCATGAATGAGGGTATTAGACCCAGCTCCAATCGCAGAAGGGACAGGAGCCAAGGACCTACGAATGTCCATGAAATACTCCGCAGCAAGACCAGCGTCAAGAGCGCGCTGGTCGTCTATGTTCCTAATCACAGGAATGGACCTCGCAACACTCATAAGCAGCTCGAAATCTGGGCTAACAGGACACAGAGGGACAGGCACTCGCACAAACTGATAACCAAGCTTCTCGTGATCACTACGCCTCGTACCACCAAAGGAAACACCATGATCTGGGGGATACAGAATCCCAGAAGTGACTGGACCAAGAAAAGAACGACACCTGGTACCAAGCTCAGAGAAAGCCATCACTCGGCGATGCCTCAGCTTCACACTAACATTTGCCATTGTAGCCTGCATATCCATCCGACCGTACAAAGAGCGGTTCAAGGACTCACCATCCCATCGATCCTGGTTGATCAGGCGGTAGTCCCGCAAGTTCAAAGTCGGAGGAGATCCACCAGTGAGCAGATGCTCCCAAGATTCGCATGAACGCGTATATAGCATAGGAGGAGGGCCAGGGGCAGGAGGCAGCTCCACCGGCGGAGGCGGAGGGGGTTCCAGGGAGGCACCAGCAGCAGAGGTGCGTGCAGAGGAAACAACAGCCTCGCGAGAGCGAGTGTGGTAGCCAGGGAGGCCACGCTCCATGGGGGCAGATGCAGAGGAAAAAGAAGCAAAGCCCTTCAAGAAAGTGGGCTTAGCCACCTCCGGGTAAGCCGGGGGAACAGGCTCAAAGGGAGGCGCCGACGAAGGCTGAGGCTGATACACAGGCGAAAGCTCTCGATTAGGCATCTGCTGATCAGCAGGCTCATACACCGGCAAAACAGCGGAAGTCTCAAAGACACGAGTGGCAGCAGCAGATGGAGTCACGCCACCGAAGTCAGCACTCGTAGCACTCTTCAAGTCCTCCTCATCATCAGTAGTAGTAGAGTAGTCTTCATCATAATTGAAGGGGACGCAATGAGGCTGCGGGTCTGATGCACAACGGATGATCTGTGTCTGTACACAACACAGCTTCATCAGGACATCCTCAACATCAGAGGACAGGCGTTGAACATTGAGAGAAGGAACCGTAAAGTTGGAGGATTGATCGGGGGGGTTACTTCCTTGATGGCGGAAGGACCCTCCTCTCCGGCAGCAGAGGCCGCTGGCGCGCAGTCGTCTAGCCAATCCAGAGGAACCTTCACCCCCCGTTGGGAGGATTCGGTCGCATCCATTGCTCACAATGACACTGCGGATCCCACGAGCCCATGAAACACCATTAAGTTTGGTAAGTTTCACAAAGCCGGCAGGAGGCCCTCGCGGAAGTTGCATTATCAAAGCAGTGGTAGTGATGAGGAACCCAATTACCTATCAGCTTGAAATCACTCCGGTAGAGTGGACAGTAGATTAAAGCAGCGGAACAGACGCACCAATCTATACACGGAGACAAGGATAACGTTACAGACACAGGAGACCCATAAAGGGGCACCTGTGGTGAAAGGAGGCGGTAGACAGGAACCTAACAGGGTACAGATCAGACTGGAGACGTAGGTGACAGGAAGCTGCCACTGAGTCATCTCAAGATGACTCAGTCCCACGGGAAGCTGGCTCAGGAGAGCCGATAGTTCTAAGGGAGTACATAAGTAGTCACCAAGTCATAAAACGCGTGAGAGCACCGCTATACATGCTGATACTGCTGACGGGGAGGCGCTATCTCAGGTGCTGTGGGCGGCGGCAGTTTTCAGGTTGCGGCTACCGACTGACTGGAGACAGGAGTGGAGTAACTGTGCCCTGAAGTGCAGCTCCACATTTTCTGGACCAGCGTTGGCTCATTCCTTGTGGGCCCTGGCGCAGCTGGGAGGCTCCCCTCCAAGCGAAGAGCTCATGTCCGCTCTGCTGAAAAGGGCGAAGCTGATCCTCCCAACCATGAGCTGTATGGAGCTGTCGATGCTGGTGTCAGCCCTAGCTAGACTTCAGTACCGCCCTCCAGATGCCTGGCTTAAGGTCTTTGTTAGCCAGGCCAAGAACCGGATCCCGGCGTTTTACAACGAGGACTTTGGGCTGACTATCTGGTCGTTGGCGTGCCTGGGCGTCCCCCTGGATGCGACGTGGCTGCATGCCTTTGAGGCCGAGTGTGGTCGCAAGTGGTGGTCCATGTCCTTTGAAGGCCTCTCCCTCACTGTGTGGGGGCTGGCGCAGTACGGGTACAGGCCAGAGGAGCAGGAATGGTGGCTGGGCTTCTGGAACCAGAGCGATTCGCGGTGGGAAGGGGCCACAGCAGGGCAGCTGTGTCTCATGACGGTGGCGTTGGCAGAGCTTGTGAAAACAGCCCCTAGCAGGTGCGCTGTCGCATGAAATCAGTTGAATTCTAGTTGGCAGAGCTGGTGAAAAAGGCCCCCAGCAGGTGTCCTTTCTCATGAAATTAGTTGAATTCTAGTTGGCAGAGCTGGTGGAAACGGCCCCTAGCAGGTATCCTTTCGCATGAAATTAGTTGGATTCTGTTGCGGTATTATGAACTCCCGGATCCAGAGGGATTCAAAGTGGGAAGGGGCTACAGCTAGGCTGGTGCGCCGCAGCACTTTTTCCGTCGTTTTTTTCTTTTTCTGGGCAGCTGCATCTCATTATCACTTTTTTTCTTCTTCCATCACTTTTTTCTTCTATGGGGGCAGCTGTGTCTCATCACTTTTTTTTCTTCTTGGCAGCTGCGTGTCAGCACTGTTTGTGTGTGGGTGTAGGGGGGGGGGGGGGGGGGGGGGGGGGGGGGGGTAGACATGCAGCGACGGAATGACGAGGCGTCGTCGAAACAGGCTGTAGGCTCGTCGCAAGTGACGCAGAAAATTGGCAGAGCGTTGGCTATCGGAGCGACAGGTGGCACCGGAATCGAGTGCAGCATACCGAAGTCAGGGTTTACTACAGGGCCAGGGTACAGTTAAGGCCAACGTTACGTGTCGACAATTGGTCAAACGGTCAAACAGACAACAGGGTGACCGAATCGAGTGCAGCATACCGAAGTCAGAAACGTCCAGGTGATCAAAACAAAGTGCAAGTCAGCATCGTTAAGGTGGTCAAGACAAAGTGCAATCCAGAAACGTTCAGGTGATCAAAACAAAGTGCAAGTCAGGAACGTTAAGGCGATCAAAACAAAACGCAAGTCAGGCTTCGGCTGAGAGTGTATTGTTAAGCATAAGATACATTCAAAAACGTCAAGGGGGTACAGTTTTGATTAAGCTCTGAGCCCACTCACTTATCCCTACTGAAACTGGCAATATAATCTTATGAAGGGACTTCGGCTGATTGTGTATTATTAAGCATACCAATCCCTAGGCGCATCGCAAGCGACGCGGAAAATTGACAGAGAGTGCTGGCTATTGGAGCGACAGGTGGCAACGGGATTGATAGCAGCAGACCACAGCCAGGGTTTACGGGGCAGTTTGGGCCAGGGTTTCTTGTGGTCGCTCGGTCACTCAGTCGGTCGCTTGGTCCAATCGTCGGTCAGTCAGTCGGTCAGTCGGTTAAACGGACAACGCAGTGACTCTGGGGGCTCCCGAAGGGGGGGGCTCCACCCAAAACCAATTAGAAAATGTGACAATGATGAACTATCACTAAAGCTTGACCTCCTCCCTCATCCCCTTAGGAGCTGGCAACAGAATCTAGTGAGGGCACTACAGCTGAAGTTAAAGAAGCCATCTACATCAGACAAACTAGGAGCACTGATGTTAAAGCAAGCTGCCAGCCTAGGGGCCATTGACAAACAGCTCCCCGACTCCGCGTGGCTAAATGGTGTGCTGCTGGAGACAGCTAGGCGATGGGGCTTTGCACGCACCCTGTCGGCCAGGTGGTAGTTGGGTTCCATGGATACTAAGCATTAGATCAGACAAGCTAGCCTAGCTGTCTCGCCCCTAAGGGGCGCTCATGTTAAAGCAGGCGGCCAGCCTAGGGGCCATTGACAAACAGCTCCCCGACTCGGCGTGGCTAGAGGGTGTGCTGCTGGAGACAGCCAGGCGATGGGCTTTGCACGCACCCTGTCGGCCAGGGTGGTTAGTTGGGTTCCATGGATTACTAAGCATTACACTCAGACAAGCTAGGTGTGCTCATGTCAAAGCAGGCTGCCAGCCTAGGGGCCATTGACAAAACAGCTCCCAAACTCCGGGCGGCTAGAGGGCGTTGCTGCTGGAGACAGCTAGACGGGTGTGCTTCTGGAGACAGCAAGGCGATGCTGTGCTGCTGTAGACAGCTAGACGTAGGTGTGCTGCTGGAGACAGCTAGGCGGGTTGTGCTACTGAAGACAGCTAGACTGGTGTGCTGCTGAGACAGCAAGGCGAATGCTGGTGCTGCTGTAGACAGCTATGCAGGTGTCGCTGCTGGAGACAGCTAGGAGATGTGCTGCTGGAGACAGCTTGGCGAGGGTTGTGCTGCTGGAGACAGCTAGGCGAGGGTGTGCTGCTGGAGACAGCTTGGCGAGGGTGTGCTGCTGGAGACAGCTATGCAGATGTGCTGCTGGAGACAGCTATGCGAGGTGTGCTGCTGGAGACAGCTAGGCAGATATGCTGCTGGAGACACCTAGGCGAGGGTGGGCTGCTGAGACGCTATGCAAGTGTGCTGCTGGAGACAGCTAGGCGAGGGTGGGCTGCTGGAGACAGCTATGCAGGTGTGCTGCTGGAGACAGTTAGGAGATGTGCTGCTGGAGACAGCTAGGCGAGGGTGTGCTGCTGGAGACAGCTAGGTGGGTATGCTGCTGGAGACAGCTAGGCGATGCTGGTGCTGCTGGAGACATTAGAGGGTGTGCTGCTGGATACAGCTAGGCGATGGGGCTTTGCACGCACCCTGTCGGCAAGGTGGTAGTTGGGTTTGATCAATATTGACCAGTTATCCCTGTTCAACGAATGACTCCATGGCTGAGCTCCTTGAACGACGAATGCGCTGGTTTTAAATCCCCACGGGTGCGCCTTAGTGTCCGCGGTCGCTGTCAACCGCCATGGTAGCTTTGTCCAGGTAAAGTAGCAGCACGTTCCTACCGCTTTAAGACGGGGCGTCCTTAATACCACGCCCCACCCGGCGGTATCATTACTTTTATCGACTTGTTTAGCACATAGATAGAGTAGCTAGACAAGCTCATCTTAGAGCATACTTCCAGCCTATGGGCCAGTGACATAATCTTAGAGCATGCTTCCAGCTTAGGGTTTGTTGCAGAGGCAGCTTTGCACGTTCCCAGCTTTACACGTACCCTGCTGTCAGCTTAGTAGTTCGAATTATATGGACGTGTTGATAGTTGTTGGACCCAGTGCAAGAAAACGGGCTGGCCCCCATAAGCGCACGCCTTTTAATAAGGCGTACTATTTATGTATTGGACTTGTAGATCACTTTGGCAGAATACGGTAAGCAGAAGTGCTCATCATGGATTTTTCATACTTGAACTTGAAGTTGGTTGCATAGCTTCAGCCAGCAATTTGGCTGCTCGCAGTTTTCGGTATTTTTTCACCAGGAAATGTTATATATTGCCAAGCTTTTGTATACCGGTACTGCGTCACACAGAGGAGCTGTTTCAATCACGAAACCCCCTGTATATAATGATTTCATTGACTTTAGGAAGACTTACAATAGTGTCAATAGAAGCATCACATGGAGCTGCCTTGAACAGACGGGTGTTCCTGGCAACTACATGAATACCCTGAGAAACATGTATGAAGAAGATCATAAGAGAAAGAAAGAAACATTACAAGGGGCTCATGTCCTAGCAGTGAAACAACACCGCCCTTAAGTCGGACTCGAGAAACCACCCGCCGTCTTCCGGCAGCGGGGCTCGAACTCCGGTTGCCGAAGCCTTAACGACCGGGTGCGTGTTGGTAATCGTGTTAATTCTGAGAGAGGATATAGTTAGAGAGAGGATATAGTTACATACTCAGCAAAAATCAATGCCGAGACTGAACAGCGCCGAGGCAGCTGGACAGTTTTATAACAGTGAGGGTTTGGGCAACATACCCCTCAGAACCTGGTCCAGGAGGTGACCTCCAAAAAAGCGTACGAAAGAGCAAATAAAAGGCTTCTGCCTTCTTAGCAGAGACTGGCGTTGCAGGAGGAGATAATCTATCCCGGATATTATTTCCGTTCGGAACGGGATGGCTCTATCGTAGGGCGATCCTGGCCCAGACGAAGCGGGTGCGGGGTCCTATCAGGTTTCTGGTTCGAACCCCATCGAGGTCATCTGGGCCCACTCGGAGGGTCGTCGACCGGCATGGTAACTGGACTCTAGGTGTGATGTAAGCCCGTCCATCGCACACTTAAGAGGCGGTCCCCTTAATACCCTCTGACTGGGCACGTCCTTAGAGGTCATTCTGTGACAATTCTTGGATGATCAAATTTTCATTTTTCAATTTTCCCGGATATTGTTTGGTCTTATTGATTTACCAACTGGAGAATGTACCGGTATATGAATACCGAGAGATGTGATGAAGAGGAAGGTATTATAATTGCTGATAACATTTGCTGAGTACCGTAATCTGGTATACTGATGGTCTATGAGTGAATATCCGTCAGTTATTTTATTACGTTCCAATGATCAAGTTTTTCGTACCAGCATTCTTGCCTCGCGCCGCATGTAGGAGTCCCTACCGCCTTGAGGGTGACACTTACTACCGGTATGTCTGCCATAGGCAAGTTTCCCAGCTGTCGCGTACGGGAGGTCGGGAGGGTCCCATTAACACCATGCCCCTCTAGGCATTATCTTTTTTCCAATGACAAAGTCGGTTCCCACGTGCAGTGTGTGTCATTGTGTATGTTACAGTCCTGGGGTAGGCTAAATAGGCTAAAGGGACTAGCTCAACCGTGTTAGGAAGGGCTTAAAAAAAGCACTGGTGAACTGAACCCCAAGCAATCGTTTTACCGACGGGGGGGCTGGGTTCGTGCTACAGTGATCATTTAATTATACAATATAATTAAATGAACACTGTTCGCCACCTCCCTCACCCAGTGACGCCTTATCTCGCATGCTACAAAACATTCAAACTCATTCAAACAAAACAAGTTCACGAGGCGAGGCGTAGTATGCTCTGCTGCCCATTATGAACGAGGCTGTGAACGAAGCCTCTCCATGATCGAGTTTCAGACGAAGAAGTGGGGGCGTGCACTGCTCGAAACGAGGCTGAGAACGAGGCTCCTGTACCTCCGCCAGAAAACGAAGCTTGGGTAGCAGAATTGTGCAAGAAAGAGAGGAAGCTGTTCGCATCATTGGACAGATATTTTACGAAATTCCGAGGTTGCGAGTATCTCGCCCCATGCTGCCCACTTATCAAACGCCTGCGCCTGGAGCTAGCGTGCGCAGGCGCCACAGATATGCGACGAGGTGGCGTTGTACAACCTTTGAGCCGGCAGATCAATGTGATGAGGTGGCGGTGCACGACCTATGAGCTGGCACGTCGGTCACTCCTTTGGGTATATCCCTGATATTACCCTTGCGCGCACTCTGTCGCGCTGGCATTGAGCATACCATCTAGGGTGAACGGTTAGGTTTTCCAGGGGTACTGAGGGCCTGTTTCCACATGAGTTATGAGCGCAGTTATTAGTCATAACTTGCATAACAGTCGGAAACACTCGAATGCCAGCGCAGTTTAGGGTAAATCTTCTGGCTAAACCCTTAACTGCGAGCGTGGTTATGGAACGGAGGTGGGGGGGCTCCGTTATGATAACTACGCTCGCAGTTATGTGCCACGTAGGATCCGGAGGTGCCACGTCAATGGGTTTTTTTAAGCTGCGCGCTGTTATACAGATATCTGCAGATTAGCCTCGGGATTAGGCTTGATTACAATAGAGTTTAATTTTAACCACACCGAGCATTCGCAGCGGGCTCGCAAACATGGAAAACGCTGGAACTGGGGCCTGCCTGGCCTGACGATAGTTCCGGAACCCGCCAGATCAGCCTTCAATCCTTTCATCGTCCCGGCAGCGAGCGCCAGTCAGGCGAGTCCACTGCATAGACCTGCATAGACTCCTGCGTGCTTGCTATTACTTGATCGGTGCCTTCCGGCCTTTGCATCATCCTTCATTTTGACAGTTGCAGAAATAAGTTGAAGTTGTCTCGCATTTTCGCGACGACAGAAGGCCAGGTTAAAAAGCAAGACATGCGAAGGATAAAAGAGGAAATAACAATTCCTGGTGAACGAATTAGAGAGCTGGTTGAACATTTGATGGTTGTCCAGGCTGTCCGGCGAGATAACTGGGCTCGTGTTTCCACATGCCGTTTTACGGAAAGTTATCATAACTGCGCTTCGATTCTGTATTGCCGCTGTACCGGAACGATAACTTTCCTAACTCATGTGGAAACAGGCCCTGAGCCCTTGTGATATCAGTTTGCCGGTCGGAACCCCCCGTTCTCCCACCACATACAGCCTGTTTCCAGGTTACGGTTATGGATAACCCCGCAAACTGTAGTGCGGCAGTACTCGCAACCCGTGTTCTAGCCAGCTTCCTGTCGCGTAACCCCGCTGTACAATTTAGTGTTTCCGATTGTCCCTGAAATCTGGGTTATGGGAAGATCTGGGTTATGTGATCGTTAAATCAGTTGTTCGACAGCTTGGAAGCGTTTGAATTATTTACTCGCCGGCTTGACTTTCTTTCGTGCAGCCGTCTCGCAATTCGAGTTCATGTTCTGACTCCAAGACGTTCGCCCTGTCCTTTCCCATTTCGTTACCATATCCCAGAAGCTTCTAGGGTGCTCGTTGATGCCCCAATGCTGGTTCTGCTTGAAAAACAAACCTTGACCAGACGAATCCATAGCGGTGAGCGTCAGAGTTTCTAGGAAATTAAAGGGATCGCGCGTGATTGCGCGATCTACAAGATTGCAGCGCTCGCGCTCACCACATTATGGCCGCAAGTGACCGCTGCTGCGGTCAAAGTGCCAGCGTGGAACCAAGGCGGATCGGGGTTACGCTTAACCGTGGGGGGGGGGGGGGGGGGGGGGGGGGTCGGTTCAGGGTAACCCCGATCCGCACCGGCACGTCATCAATTTTTTCCGGAAACTGGTGTACAAGTCGGTCGAGCGAAGTACAAGTTTTCGAGTGTTTCCGATTGCCGAGGACGGTTATGCTCCATAAGAGGGCGTTTACACGAGCAGGTTATCTCGGCCAGTTACGGTTAAGATGTACAGTTAACTAACTACGAAGCGTTTACACGACGCTTTTCCCGTCAGTTATCTCGCCCAGTTAACCATTTTCGCGATAACGATAACTCCCCCCCCCCCCCCCCCCCTAGTTACGGGTTAAAGGTTAAGGTTAGTGGTTCGTTAAGTTCGTTTGGCTTCCGAGCTGTGAGATATATCGGCTACGCTAGCTCTAGTTCAGTTCGTCAATTTCTGCAGATTCGATTTTTCTAGAGCAGCAAGCAAGAAGGCATTAGCCGAGCAGATGTTGATGATCAGCTGCCAGATCTCACCCAGCAATCTCGATCGACGGGTCGCTGCGGAGCGCTGCGGAGCCTGGAAGTCGCTTACTTCACAGCACGGTTCGTGCTGGGGAGCAAGGCCCGAAAATAGCTCGTCTGTCACCCAAAATTCAAAAATCACGAGGCTATCCAGAAGTACACGACCAACCTGACCGAACGCAAACTGCGAGCGCAAATGCACGTGTAAACAGAAACTGGTTAAGTTTGCGTTCGTTGAGGGTTCGGGCATACGTGGCGCTAACTATTTGGTTATCTCGCCAACTTAACTGGCCGAGATAACCGGCTCGTGTAAACGCCCTCTAACCCGGCCTAAGGGTGGATTCCCATTGGGGCGGGATGGGTCTGGATGGGTCGTTAAGTACGGATAACCGACGACCCATCCAGTGTTTACCTTCCCATAGGGGGTTTGGATGGTTCGTATTTGTACGGATGTACTGACGAAATACCCATCCAGACGACCCATCCAAAAGCCAAAATCCATCCAGGCCCTCGACCGAGGTGTGGGTTGGATGGCTCTGGATGGGTCGCAAAATATCCATATAATATATATTGTACCCTTATCGCGGATTTCAAAGGTTCAAAATTGAAATATTGCAAACATGCAGGTCAATGCTCGAGTGAAGAGCCTCTTAACAGTAGTAGCTGGTCCATTTGTTTCCAATTTGAAATATTTCAAGTGACGAGCCTTTTTGCAGCGTACTTATCCATGTTTTTCAAATTTGGAATTTTCACACGTATAGGTCAATGTCTGTGTGAAGATCCTTTTTGCAGCGCAGTTGGTCCACATGTTTTTGAATTGGAAAATTATCCCACATGCAGGTCAATGCTCGGGTTAAGAGCTTCTTTGCAGTGCAGCTGGTCCACATGTTTTTGAATTTTAAATATTTCACACGTGCAGGTCAATGCTTAGGTAAAGAGTGAAACAACTGTAGCAAACTAGATATAGTGTACCATTATTAAAGTACAGCTGGTCCGTGTTTTCCAAATTTTAAATATTTCACATGTTCATGTTAAAGCTCGAGTACATAGCTTCTTTGCATAGCAGCTGGTCAACATGTTCGTTTGAATTTGAAATCTTTTCTACGTGCTGGTCAATGCTCGTGTGAGGAGCCTTTTTTGCAGCGCAGCTGGTCCACTTGTTTTTTAATTTGAAATATTTCACATGTACAGGTCAATGCTTGAGAGAAGAATCTCTTTGCATTGTAGCTTGTCCATTTGTTTCAATTTCAAATATTTCACACGTGCAGGACAATGCTCGTGTGAAGAGCTTTTTTGCAGTGCATATTTTCATCTTTTTGAATTCAAAATATTTCACATATACAGGTCAATGCTCGTGTAAAGAGCCTTTTTGAGATATGTTGTACCCTTATCGCAGATTTCAAATATTTCAATTTTGAAATATTACACATGTGCAGGTCGATGCTCGAGTAGAGAGCCTCTTATCAGTAGCAGCTGGTCCACATGTTTCAAATTTGAAATATTTCACGCATGCAGGTCAATGCTCCTGTGAAGAGCCTCTTTGGGATATATTGTACCCTTATCGCGAATTTCAAAGATTCAAATTTGAAATATTTCACGCATGCAGGTCAATGCTCCTGTGAAGAGCCTTTTTGCAGCTGGTATTAATTTGAAATATTTCACACACGTACAGGTCAATGCTCAAGTAGAGAGCGTTCTTTCAGTACAGCTGGTCCATTTGTTTCAAATTTGAATTATTTTACACATGAAGGTCAATCCTTGTGTTAAGAGCCTTTTTGCAGCGCACCTTGTCCATGTTCTTCAAATTTGAAATATTTCACACATGCAGGTCAATGCTCGTGTGGAGAGCCTCTTAGCAGTGCATCTTTTCAATGTTTTTGAATTTGAAATATTTCACACGTACAGTTCGATGCTCGAGAGAAGTGACTCTTTGCATTGTAGCTTGACCATTTGTTTCAAATTTGAAATGTTTTGAGTGAAGAGCCTTACGGCAGTGCAGCTGGTCCATTTGTTCTACATTTGAAATATTTCACACATGTACAGGTCAATGCTCGTGTGAAGAGCTTTTTTGCAGCGCAGCTGGTCCACATGTTTGAATTCGAAATTTTCCCACATGCAGGTCAATGCTCGTGTGAAGAACTTCTTTGCAGTGCAGCTGGTGCATGTGTTTGAGGGACTGCTAGGGATGGGGTACAAGCCGAGGGAGGAGATTTGCTTTGCTCTGTTAGGTCAGGCGAGGCGACACATGCATTCCTTCACAGCCACGCAGTTCGCCATCATGCTGCGCTGCATCGCTGCGTTTGAGAAGTGGACCCCCCAGCGCCAGTTCCTCTACGACTTCGTCACGCACTCGCGGCCCAAGCTAAGGGCGCTACGCGTGGCTGAAGCCTCCTCCATCCTCTGGTCCTTCGCCAAGTTGAAGTCCATGCCCGAGGAGTCGTACACCCTAGCAGTGTTTGCGCAGGTACAAGATACGATGTACACTGCTGACGGGGAGGCGCTATCTCAGGTGCTGTGGGCGGCGGCAGTTTTCAGGTTGCGGCTACCGACTGACTGGAGACAGGAGTGGAGTAACTGTGCCCTGAAGTGCAGCTCCGCATTTTCTGGACCAGCGTTGGCTCATTCCTTGTGGGCCCTGGCGCAGCTGGGAGGCTCCCCTCCAAGCGAAGAGCTCATGTCCGCTCTGCTGAAAAGGGCGAAGCTGATCCTCCCAACCATGAGCTGTATGGAGCTGTCGATGCTGGTGTCAGCCCTAGCTAGACTTCAGTACCGCCCTCCAGATGCCTGGCTTAAGGTCTTTGTTAGCCAGGCCAAGAACCGGATCCCGGCGTTTTACAACGAGGACTTTGGGCTGACTATCTGGTCGTTGGCGTGCCTGGGCGTCCCCCTGGATGCGACGTGGCTGCATGCCTTTGAGGCCGAGTGTGGTCGCAAGTGGTGGTCCATGTCCTTTGAAGGCCTCTCCCTCACTGTGTGGGGGCTGGCGCAGTACGGGTACAGGCCAGAGGAGCAGGAATGGTGGCTGGGCTTCTGGAACCAGAGCGATTCGCGGTGGGAAGGGGCCACAGCAGGGCAGCTGTGTCTCATGACGGTGGCGTTGGCAGAGCTTGTGAAAACAGCCCCTAGCAGGTGCGCTGTCGCATGAAATCAGTTGAATTCTAGTTGGCAGAGCTGGTGAAAAAGGCCCCCAGCAGGTGTCCTTTCTCATGAAATTAGTTGAATTCTAGTTGGCAGAGCTGGTGAAAACGGCCCCTAGCAGGTATCCTTTCGCATGAAATTAGTTGGATTCTGTTGCGGTATTATGAACTCCCGGATCCAGAGGGATTCAAAGTGGGAAGGGGCCACAGCTAGGCTGGTGCGCCGCAGCACTTTTTCCGTCGTTTTTTTCTTTTTCTGGGCAGCTGCATCTCATCACTTTTTTTCTTCTTCCATCACTTTTTTCTTCTATGGGGGCAGCTGTGTCTCATCACTTTTTTTTCTTCTTGGCAGCTGCGTGTCAGCACTGTTTTGTGTGTGGGTGTAGGGGGGGGGGGGGGGGGGGGGGGGGGGTAGACATGCAGCGACGGAATGACGAGGCGTCGTCGAAACAGGCTGTAGGCTCGTCGCAAGTGACGCAGAAAATTGGCAGAGCGTTGGCTATCGGAGCGACAGGTGGCACCGGAATCGAGCTGCAGCATACCGAAGTCAGGGTTTACTACAGGGCCAGGGTACAGTTAAGGCCAACGTTACGTGTCGACAATCGGTCAAACGGTCAAACAGACAACAGGGTGACCGAATCGAGTGCAGCATACCGAAGTCAGAAACGTCCAGGTGATCAAAACAAAGTGCAAGTCAGCATCGTTAAGGTGGTCAAGACAAAGTGCAATCCAGAAACGTTCAGGTGATCAAAACAAAGTGCAAGTCAGGAACGTTAAGGCGATCAAAACAAAACGCAAGTCAGGCTTCGGCTGAGAGTGTATTGTTAAGCATAAGATACATTCAAAAACGTCAAGGGGGTACAGTTTTGATTAAGCTCTGAGCCCACTCACTTATCCCTACTGAAACTGGCAATATAATCTTATGAAGGGACTTCGGCTGATTGTGTATTATTAAGCATACCAATCCCTAGGCGCATCGCAAGCGACGCGGAAAATTGACAGAGAGTGCTGGCTATTGGAGCGACAGGTGGCAACGGGATTGATAGCAGCAGACCACAGCCAGGGTTTACGGGGCAGTTTGGGCCAGGGTTTCTTGTGGTCGCTCGGTCACTCAGTCGGTCGCTTGGTCCAATCGTCGGTCAGTCAGTCGGTCAGTCGGTTAAACGGACAACGCAGTGACTCTGGGGGCTCCCGAAGGGGGGGGCTCCACCCAAAACCAATTAGAAAATGTGACAATGATGAACTATCACTAAAGCTTGACCTCCTCCCTCATCCCCTTAGGAGCTGGCAACAGAATCTAGTGAGGGCACTACAGCTGAAGTTAAAGAAGCCATCTACATCAGACAAACTAGGAGCACTGATGTTAAAGCAAGCTGCCAGCCTAGGGGCCATTGACAAACAGCTCCCCGACTCCGCGTGGCTAAATGGTGTGCTGCTGGAGACAGCTAGGCGATGGGGCTTTGCACGCACCCTGTCGGCCAGGTGGTAGTTGGGTTCCATGGATACTAAGCATTAGATCAGACAAGCTAGGGGCGCTCATGTTAAAGCAGGCGGCCAGCCTAGGGGCCATTGACAAACAGCTCCCCGACTCGGCGTGGCTAGAGGGTGTGCTGCTGGAGACAGCCAGGCGATGGGGCTTTGCACGCACCCTGTCGGCCAGGTGGTAGTTGGGTTCCATGGATACTAAGCATTACATCAGACAAGCTAGGTGTGCTCATGTCAAAGCAGGCTGCCAGCCTAGGGGCCATTGACAAACAGCTCCCAAACTCCGGGCGGCTAGAGGGCGTGCTGCTGGAGACAGCTAGACGGGTGTGCTTCTGGAGACAGCAAGGCGATGCTGGTGCTGCTGTAGACAGCTAGACGTAGGTGTGCTGCTGGAGACAGCTAGGCGGGTGTGCTACTGAAGACAGCTAGACTGGTGTGCTGCTGGAGACAGCAAGGCGATGCTGGTGCTGCTGTAGACAGCTATGCAGGTGTGCTGCTGGAGACAGCTAGGAGATGTGCTGCTGGAGACAGCTTGGCGAGGGTGTGCTGCTGGAGACAGCTAGGCGAGGGTGTGCTGCTGGAGACAGCTTGGCGAGGGTGTGCTGCTGGAGACAGCTATGCAGATGTGCTGCTGGAGACAGCTATGCGAGGGTGTGCTGCTGGAGACAGCTAGGCAGATATGCTGCTGGAGACACCTAGGCGAGGGTGGGCTGCTGGAGACAGCTATGCAAGTGTGCTGCTGGAGACAGCTAGGCGAGGGTGGGCTGCTGGAGACAGCTATGCAGGTGTGCTGCTGGAGACAGCTAGGAGATGTGCTGCTGGAGACAGCTAGGCGAGGGTGTGCTGCTGGAGACAGCTAGGTGGGTATGCTGCTGGAGACAGCTAGGCGATGCTGGTGCTGCTGGAGACATTAGAGGGTGTGCTGCTGGATACAGCTAGGCGATGGGGCTTTGCACGCACCCTGTCGGCAAGGTGGTAGTTGGGTTTGATCAATATTGACCAGTTATCCCTGTTCAACGAATGACTCCATGGCTGAGCTCCTTGAACGACGAATGCGCTGGTTTTAAATCCCCACGGGTGCGCCTTAGTGTCCGCGGTCGCTGTCAACCGCCATGGTAGCTTTGTCCAGGTAAAGTAGCAGCACGTTCCTACCGCTTTAAGACGGGGCGTCCTTAATACCACGCCCCACCCGGCGGTATCATTACTTTTATCGACTTGTTTAGCACATAGATAGAGTAGCTAGACAAGCTCATCTTAGAGCATACTTCCAGCCTATGGGCCAGTGACATAATCTTAGAGCATGCTTCCAGCTTAGGGTTTGTTGCAGAGGCAGCTTTGCACGTTCCCAGCTTTACACGTACCCTGCTGTCAGCTTAGTAGTTCGAATTATATGGACGTGTTGATAGTTGTTGGACCCAGTGCAAGAAAACGGGCTGGCCCCCATAAGCGCACGCCTTTTAATAAGGCGTACTATTTATGTATTGGACTTGTAGATCACTTTGGCAGAATACGGTAAGCAGAAGTGCTCATCATGGATTTTTCATACTTGAACTTGAAGTTGGTTGCATAGCTTCAGCCAGCAATTTGGCTGCTCGCAGTTTTCGGTATTTTTTCACCAGGAAATGTTATATATTGCCAAGCTTTTGTATACCGGTACTGCGTCACACAGAGGAGCTGTTTCAATCACGAAACCCCCTGTATATAATGATTTCATTGACTTTAGGAAGACTTACAATAGTGTCAATAGAAGCATCACATGGAGCTGCCTTGAACAGACGGGTGTTCCTGGCAACTACATGAATACCCTGAGAAACATGTATGAAGAAGATCATAAGAGAAAGAAAGAAACATTACAAGGGGCTCATGTCCTAGCAGTGAAACAACACCGCCCTTAAGTCGGACTCGAGAAACCACCCGCCGTCTTCCGGCAGCGGGGCTCGAACTCCGGTTGCCGAAGCCTTAACGACCGGGTGCGTGTTGGTAATCGTGTTAATTCTGAGAGAGGATATAGTTAGAGAGAGGATATAGTTACATACTCAGCAAAAATCAATGCCGAGACTGAACAGCGCCGAGGCAGCTGGACAGTTTTATAACAGTGAGGGTTTGGGCAACATACCCCTCAGAACCTGGTCCAGGAGGTGACCTCCAAAAAAGCGTACGAAAGAGCAAATAAAAGGCTTCTGCCTTCTTAGCAGAGACTGGCGTTGCAGGAGGAGATAATCTATCCCGGATATTATTTCCGTTCGGAACGGGATGGCTCTATCGTAGGGCGATCCTGGCCCAGACGAAGCGGGTGCGGGGTCCTATCAGGTTTCTGGTTCGAACCCCATCGAGGTCATCTGGGCCCACTCGGAGGGTCGTCGACCGGCATGGTAACTGGACTCTAGGTGTGATGTAAGCCCGTCCATCGCACACTTAAGAGGCGGTCCCCTTAATACCCTCTGACTGGGCACGTCCTTAGAGGTCATTCTGTGACAATTCTTGGATGATCAAATTTTCATTTTTCAATTTTCCCGGATATTGTTTGGTCTTATTGATTTACCAACTGGAGAATGTACCGGTATATGAATACCGAGAGATGTGATGAAGAGGAAGGTATTATAATTGCTGATAACATTTGCTGAGTACCGTAATCTGGTATACTGATGGTCTATGAGTGAATATCCGTCAGTTATTTTATTACGTTCCAATGATCAAGTTTTTCGTACCAGCATTCTTGCCTCGCGCCGCATGTAGGAGTCCCTACCGTCTTGAGGGTGACACTTACTACCGGTATGTCTGCCATAGGCAAGTTTCCCAGCTGTCGCGTACGGGAGGTCGGGAGGGTCCCATTAACACCATGCCCCTCTAGGCATTATCTTTTTTCCAATGACAAAGTCGGTTCCCACGTGCAGTGTGTGTCATTGTGTATGTTACAGTCCTGGGGTAGGCTAAATAGGCTAAAGGGACTAGCTCAACCGTGTTAGGAGGGGCTTAAAAAAAGCACTGGTGAACTGAACCCCAAGCAATCGTTTTACCGACGGGGGGGCTGGGTTCGTGCTACAGTGATCATTTAATTATACAATATAATTAAATGAACACTGTTCGCCACCTCCCTCACCCAGTGACGCCTTATCTCGCATGCTACAAAACATTCAAACTCATTCAAACAAAACAAGTTCACGAGGCGAGGCGTAGTATGCTCTGCTGCCCATTATGAACGAAGCTGTGAACGAAGCCTCTCCATGATCGAGTTTCAGACGAAGAAGTGGGGGCGTGCACTGCTCGAAACGAGGCTGAGAACGAGGCTCCTGTACCTCCGCCAGAAAACGAAGCTTGGGTAGCAGAATTGTGCAAGAAAGAGAGGAAGCTGTTCGCATCATTGGACAGATATTTTACGAAATTCCGAGGTTGCGAGTATCTCGCCCCATGCTGCCCACTTATCAAACGCCTGCGCCTGGAGCTAGCGTGCGCAGGCGCCACAGATATGCCACGAGGTGGCGTTGTACAACCTTTGAGCCGGCAGATCAATGTGATGAGGTGGCGGTGCACGACCTATGAGCTGGCACGTCGGTCACTCCTTTGGTATATCCCTGATATTACCCTTGCGCGCACTCTGTCGCGCTGGCATTGAGCATACCATCTAGGGTGAACGGTTAGGTTTTCCAGGGGTACTGAGGGCCTGTTTCCACATGAGTTATGAGCGCTGTTATTAGTCATAACTTGCATAACAGTCGGAAACACTCGAATGCCAGCGCAGTTTAGGGTAAATCTTCTGGCTAAACCCTTAACTGCGAGCGTGGTTATGGAACGGAGGTGGGGGGGCTCCGTTATGATAACTACGCTCGCAGTTATGTGCCACGTAGGATCCGGAGGTGCCACGTCAATGGGTTTTTTTTAAGCTGCGCGCTGTTATACAGATATCTGCAGATTAGCCTCGGGATTAGGCTTGATTACAATAGAGTTTAATTTTAACCACACCGAGCATTCGCAGCGGGCTCGCAAACATGGAAAACGCTGGAACTGGGGCCTGCCTGGCCTGACGATAGTTCCGGAACCCGCCAGATCAGCCTTCAATCCTTTCATCGTCCCGGCAGCGAGCGCCAGTCAGGCGAGTCCACTGCATAGACCTGCATAGACTCCTGCGTGCTTGCTATTACTTGATCGGTGCCTTCCGGCCTTTGCATCATCCTTCATTTTGACAGTTGCAGAAATAAGTTGAAGTTGTCTCGCATTTTCGCGACGACAGAAGGCCAGGTTAAAAAGCAAGACATGCGAAGGATAAAAGAGGAAATAACAATTCCTGGTGAACGAATTAGAGAGCTGGTTGAACATTTGATGGTTGTCCAGGCTGTCCGGCGAGATAACTGGGCTCGTGTTTCCACATGCCGTTTTACGGAAAGTTATCATAACTGCGCTTCGATTCTGTATTGCCGCTGTACCGGAACGATAACTTTCCTAACTCATGTGGAAACAGGCCCTGAGCCTGAGCTCAGTTTGCCGGTCGGAACCCCCCGTTCTCCCACCACATACAGCCTGTTTCCAGGTTACGGTTATGGATAACCCCGCAAACTGTAGTGCGGCAGTACTCGTAACCCGTGTTCTAGCCAGCTTCCTGTCGCGTAACCCCGCTGTACAATTTAGTGTTTCCGATTGTCCCTGAAATCTGGGTTATGGGAAGATCTGGGTTATGTGATCGTTAAATCAGTTGTTCGACAGCTTGGAAGCGTTTGAATTATTTACTCGCCGGCTTGACTTTCTTTCGTGCAGCCGTCTCGCAATTCGAGTTCATGTTCTGACTCCAAGACGTTCGCCCTGTCCTTTCCCATTTCGTTACCATATCCCAGAAGCTTCTAGGGTGCTCGTTGATGCCCCAATGCTGGTTCTGCTTGAAAAACAAACCTTGACCAGACGAATCCATAGCGGTGAGCGTCAGAGTTTCTAGGAAATTAAGGGATCGCGCGTGATTGCGCGATCTACAAGATTGCAGCGCTCGCGCTCACCACATTATGGCCGCAAGTGACCGCTGCTGCGGTCAAAGTGCCAGCGTGGAACCAAGGCGGATCAGGGGTTACGCTTAACCGTGGGGGGGGGGGGGGGGGGGGGGGGGGCGGTTCAGGGTAACCCCGATCCGCACCGGCACGTCATCAATTTTTTCCGGAAACTGGTGTACAAGTCGGTCGAGCGAAGTACAAGTTTTCGAGTGTTTCCGATTGCCGAGGACGGTTATGCTCCATAAGAGGGCGTTTACACGAGCAGGTTATCTCGGCCAGTTACGGTTAAGATGTACAGTTAACTAACTACGAAGCGTTTACACGACGCTTTTCCCGTCAGTTATCTCGCCCAGTTAACCATTTTCGCGATAACGATAACTCCCCCCCCCCCCCCCCCTAGTTACGGGTTAAAGGTTAAGGTTAGTGGTTCGTTAAGTTCGTTTGGCTTCCGAGCTGTGAGATATATCGGCTACGCTAGCTCTAGTTCAGTTCGTCATTTCTGCAGATTCGATTTTTCTAGAGCAGCAAGCAAGAAGGCATTAGCCGAGCAGATGTTGATGATCAGCTGCCAGATCTCACCCAGCAATCTCGATCGACGGGTCGCTGCGGAGCGCTGCGGAGCCTGGAAGTCGCTTACTTCACAGCACGGTTCGTGCTGGGGAGCAAGGCCCGAAAATAGCTCGTCTGTCACCCAAAATTCAAAAATCACGAGGCTATCCAGAAGTACACGACCAACCTGACCGAACGCAAACTGCGAGCGCAAATGCACGTGCAAACAGAAACTGGTTAAGTTTGCGTTCGTTGAGGGTTCGGGCATACGTGGCGCTAACTATTTGGTTATCTCGCCAACTTAACTGGCCGAGATAACCGGCTCGTGTAAACGCCCTCTAACCCGGCCTAAGGGTGGATTCCCATTGGGGCGGGATGGGTCTGGATGGGTCGTTAAGTACGGATAACAGACGACCCATCCAGTGTTTACCTTCCCATAGGGGTTTTGGATGGTTCGTATTTGTACGGATGTACTGACGAAATACCCATCCAGACGACCCATCCAAAAGCCAAAATCCATCCAGGCCCTCGACCGAGGTGTGGGTTGGATGGCTCTGGATGGGTCGCAAAATATCCATATAATATATATTGTACCCTTATCGCGAATTTCAAAGGTTCAAAATTGAAATATTGCAAACATGCAGGTCAATGCTCGAGTGAAGAGCCTCTTAACAGTAGTAGCTGGTCCATTTGTTTCCAGTTTGAAATATTTCAAGTGACGAGCCTTTTTGCAGCGTACTTATCCATGTTTTTCAAATTTGAAATTTTCACACGTATAGGTCAATGTTTGTGTGAAGCTCCTTTTTGCAGCGCAGTTGGTCCACATGTTTTTGAATTGGAAAATTATCCCACATGCAGGTCAATGCTCGGGTGAAGAGCTTCTTTGCAGTGCAGCTGGTCCACATGTTTTTGAATTTTAAATATTTCACACGTGCAGGTCAATGCTTAGGTAAAGAGTGAAACAACTGTAGCAAACTAGATATAGTGTACCATTATTAAAGTACAGCTGGTCCGTGTTTTCCAAATTTTAAATATTTCACATGTTCATGTTAAAGCTCGAGTACATAGCTTCTTTGCATAGCAGCTGGTCAACATGTTCGTTTGAATTTGAAATCTTTTCTACGTGCTGGTCAATGCTCGTGTGAGGAGCCTTTTTTGCAGCGCAGCTGGTCCACTTGTTTTTTAATTTGAAATATTTCACATGTACAGGTCAATGCTTGAGAGAAGAATCTCTTTGCATTGTAGCTTGTCCATTTGTTTCAATTTCAAATATTTCACACGTGCAGGACAATGCTCTTGTGAAGAGCTTTTTTGCAGTGCATATTTTCATCTTTTTGAATTCAAAATATTTCACATAGTACAGGTCAATGCTCGTGTAAAGAGCCTTTTTGAGATATGTTGTACCCTTATCGCAGATTTCAAATATTTCAATTTTGAATATACACATGTGCAGGTCGATGCTCGAGTTAGAGAGCCTCTTATCAGTAGCAGCTGGTCCACATGTTTCAAATTTGGAAATATTTCACGCATGCAGGTCAATGCTCCTGTGAAGAGCCTCTTTGGGATATATTGTACCCTTATCGCGAATTTCAAAGATTCAAATTTGAAATATTTCACGCATGCAGGTCAATGCTCCTGTGAAGAGCCTTTTTGCAGCTGGTATTAATTGAAATATTTCACACACGTACAGGTCAATGCTCAAGTAGAGAGCGTTCTTTCAGTACAGCTGGTCCATTTGTTTCAAATTTGAATTATTTTACACATGAAGGTCAATCCTTGTGTTAAGAGCCTTTTTGCAGCGCACCTTGTCCATGTTCTTCAAATTTGAAATATTTCACACATGCAGGTCAATGCTCGTGTGGAGAGCCTCTTAGCAGTGCATCTTTTCAATGTTTTTGAATTTGAAATATTTCACACGTACAGTTCGATGCTCGAGAGAAGTGACTCTTTGCATTGTAGCTTGACCATTTGTTTCAAATTTGAAATGTTTTGAGTGAAGAGCCTTACGGCAGTGCAGCTGTCCATTTGTTCTACATTTGAAATATTCACACATGTACAGGTCAATGCTCGTGTGAAGAGCTTTTTTGCAGCGCAGCTGGTCCACATGTTTGAATTCGAAATTTTCCCACATGCAGGTCAATGCTCGTGTGAAGAACTTCTTTGCAGTTGCAGCTGGTGCATGTGTTTGAGGGACTGCTAGGGATGGGGTACAAGCCGAGGGAGGAGATTTGCTTTGCTCTGTTAGGTCAGGCGAGGCGACACATGCATTCCTTCACAGCCACGCAGTTCGCCATCATGCTGCGCTGCATCGCTGCGTTTGAGAAGTGGACCCCCAGCGCCAGTTCCTCTACGACTTCGTCACGCACTCCCGGCCCAAGCTAAGGGCGCTACGCGTGGCTGAAGCCTCCTCCATCCTCTGGTCCTTCGCCAAGTGAAGTACATGCCCGAGGAGTCGTACACCCTAGCAGTGTTTGCGCAGGTACAAGATACGATGTACACTGCTTTATAAGCTTGAAATCACTCCGGTAGAGTGGACAGTAGATTACAAGCCGCGGGAACAGACGCCACCAACTAGCACACGGAGACAAGGAGTACGTTACAGACACAGGAGACCCATAAAGGGGCACCCTGTGGTGCAAGGAGGCGGTAGCCACAGGAACACTAAACAGGGTACAGTCAGGACTGGAGACGTAGGGTGACCGGAAGCTGCAATGAGTATCTCACGATGACTCCGTCCACGGTGAGAAGCTGGTACGGAGAGCCGATAGTTCTAAGGGGAAGTTAAATAGTATTCACCAAGTCTAAATACGCGGAGAGCACCGCTCTACATGATGCACTCCACCTATGACCCAGGTGAATACAATAGTACGAATCCACCCTATGGCCACTGGTTACATACGAACGATAGTAACAAATTAAAAAAAAAAAACAAAAGCACGCCGGAAAAAAAAAAAACAATCGATGTGAGAAGAAACTTCAATGAAACCCGAAGGGTGTAAGGGAAGGTATGAAGCAAGGCCAAGAAGAACCAAAATTGCCAATGTGGATATAGAGGACAACGAACTATCAAGTCGGGTAAAACCAACGTATTAGCAAAACCCGATCCGGAATAGGAACCTAATGCAATCAATATAACTTAAAAGAAACTCAAAGTAACAAAGAAAAACCCTAAAAGTAACCAAAAAATTCAGATACATGTAACCAACATTCTAGAATACATGTAACCAAAAAAATTGGTTTAAGGAAGAATCGTAGTCATTCCAAACATGCGAATGAAAAGCCAGAACACCATAGCAAGGGGTTGGTGAGCAGGGGGTCAGACACAGTTGTCTTATGTAACTAGGCACATCCACCTGCCATCCTCCACCAGCTCGGATATATGATGGCTGACATCAATGTGCTTGTTGCGAGGGGAGCAGCTGACCGTCATGGCCCACCCTCAAGGACCCAAAGTTGTCACCCTGAATGGTGACAGGTTCCAATGGGCAGCCTAGATCAATTCTCAACTTTTAAATCCATGATCCTCCATGGCGTCTGAGACAGGGCATGCCTGAGATACTCAAGCCTCACTATATCCGTTCACAAGCAGCCTCAGGCAAGCACAGGCATAGCATTCTGAGATCTCCTGTCAGACACATCATAAGCAAAGGATGAGTACTAAGACAGGTTTTAAAGAGAAACCAGGCCTGGAGGAAGTGAGGCCCAGATGGAATGTTCTCTCAAATACAAAAGCAAGCGCTGGCTGCAGCCCACAGGGGAGGGCCAGGGGGTTTGCGCAGAAACCGGGAAAGGAGTAACAGCAAAAGAAAAATTTCAGGCCTTGTGCAGGTAGCAGGTACAGCAAAGCCCCAACAAGAGAGACGGTATGGCGATTAGAGGCCAGAGGGGTTCTCCCAGGCGGATCAGTGAAGTGCACGTTGGACATGGGAACTGAAAACAATGGGCTTGGTAGCAAGCAGTGAGACCAAACTGCTCACCCAGACCAACACTGTAGGAGTGCTGGAGAGGCCGATCGAACACACCTGCGTCGTCAGAATCAAGTGTACAAAGTCCATGTCCAATGAAAGAAACTGGACAGTACACCCAATTTCTTGACTTCCCACCAGCTGCTTCATAACCTTGATCAGCAAGGCCCACCTTTGAAGCTCCACTAAAAGCACAGATAAATCATCCACATAGGTCAGGACATAGCCCCCAACCCACCAGTAGTGAGTAGAAATCCTCCTGATATACAGAGCAGGTTCAGATTTGCACATGGTAAAAAAAGTGGGAACCAAAACATGCCTTTAATCTTTGCTCCAAGCCCTGGGTGCTGCTTCAAACCAATAAAGAGATAATCAGCTTGCAACAAGGGGAAAACATTGTCAGCGAACAGTTAATGAAAGCCTCAGGCTGTAAAGAACAGGTCCAGAAGTTCCAGCTTGGATTCAAGAGAATTGCCCAGTCTCTGATGTACAGCTGCTCACCAACATCTTCTATGAGTGATGGCAGCAAGGAGCAACGAAACGCTTTAGAGGAGACGGGGGCATATACATCTGGTAGTCCAGCCCAGCGTTGCAGAAAACCACGAACTACAAAACGAGCTCAAAAACGCAAAGAACATCAGCCCCCTGTTTCTTGACAAATAAACATTCTGCAGATAGAATCCTATGCTAGGAGGCTGTGGAGTTGAGGCCAAGTGCCATCATGAGCATGGAGGGAGGCATCTCATGCTTCAGAGCCTCAGCCCCCCCAGGCGATCTCTGTCAGGGTTGGTAGAGGTTAACAGGGAAGCTTTATAGAGGTCAGTAGAAGGTAGAAATAAAAGCCCCACGTGACAAGCAGTGTACTTGTACATGGGCCGGGGGATATCGGCAGTATCAGCAGTAACGGTAATTAATATAAGCCCCCAAGCGCAGCACTCATGAGTCGGGAAACAAGGCGGCCTCCTGCCTCTAAATCGTTCGAAGCCTGGGTTTACACTGGAACACCCCAGCCATACGCAGTATCTGACCGAGACCAGGTTCGAGGTCATCACTCACCATCATGGGACGGCCACATCGTCGCAAAGCTGGTCCGGTATAACCCACCAGGTATAGCAGGGGGTCGGGAAGTGTTCAAACAACTACCGCGAGCTCATCCGATAGGGGACGGGGGGTGGCGACTAGTGGGAAGTGGACCTGTACTAGGTTCCACTTATGACCCGAGGCCGTTCCTAATCCTTACGGACTTCAACGCGAAACGTGGCGCAGAGGAAGGCCCGGGAGACCCCCATGAGATTGAAGAAATTAGAGAACTTGAAAGGAAAAAACAATCAGCCTCCCCCTGGACCAATGCCGCCGCAACGATGACAAGCACCTCATTACTGGCATGGGACGCATCGTCATCCCATGACAGTTAATGCGGTCAACAACCGGTTGGTAAAGGGCCATTATGACATGTCAGTAGTATCAAGCCCTTTACCGATGATAGCGGCAGGGGTGCGAGACAAATACTGAGATACATTAATAGGGAAAGGAAAAGCCAGGGATACAGTTATAGCAAACTGTCATAGAAGAAGAGGCACATCACGATATCTTTAACACTGGCGCAACTTCAGGGAACCAAACAAATAAACCTTACCACCAGAGATACCCAAGCCAGGCTACTCAGATAACGCACTTTGTAAGTTCTGCGTCCTTCCATCACTAAGGTTTGGGAACAGCCTGGGCACACGAAAACACGCCGCAATACGATAAATCAGGTAGACCCAAAAAAATATAAGGAGTCTTGTTCACCCTGATTAGGGGCAGGGCCGGGTTGCGTAAGGTAACAGCAGGGAGGAAGGAAGGCAATAGGGCCAGAAGGACTTAGTGAGATTAGACTCCAACGTGAATGCTCCTAGCTAAGTTCTGAAGGACCCCATGTACCGTTCCAAGTCGCATTATGATGAGCAGTGTAAGCATGGACAATCATGCACAGCACCAAACACGCTTCTAAACAATCCTCGAACCACTTCATATAAACCTTAGCATGTCAGACCTAAGCACACTGAAAACAAACCATGAGATGAGTCAGCCATCTGAGGATGGAGTTTGAACTGCTAAGGGAGCTTAATCCAGGTTCTCAAGCACAAAGACCTCCCATAGCCAGAGTAATGGCAGTGAGACACGAACATTAAAATACCCACGCAAGCCCTAATATTTAATGGACCCATGATGTCCAAGTGAAGGCGTGGTTAATGGGGCAAGGTTCCTAGTTTTGCTTTCTTTAGGAAAAGGGATACGTGTCCTTTGCCTTCTGACAAGCATAACATGGGATCTTAGACAGTCTTGCACCTGTTGGGAGTGAGGGGTACCTAAGTCGGAACCAACTTCATTTACAAGGTTGTGCTATCCTCGTGGGGAAGCATAGGAATGTGCTTTTGTT